>JAVTVY010037696.1:0-16837 GCA_036873755.1 Hanleya hanleyi
AAACTATCCCTTTCTGGACAGTAATATTCCAGTGGGACCTGCATATGGCGTATACATATCTCGCTTAGTAGCATTTGCTAGAGCCTGTGTTAAATGTGACGATTTTAATCAACGTCACAAAACATTGTTGCAGAAACTTATAAAACAGGGCTATTCCACCAAGCGCCTCCACTCAAAGTTTCTAAAATTTGACGATACATATCGCATGCCGATATCAAAATACGAACGTAGCGTGCAAGATCTATGGCGCTACGTTTCATAACTTGTGTCTAATTCCGCTTAACCCGGGGCTAGGGGCCGTATGAACCCGTGTACTTCAAGATTCTCATGGTACTCATATGAACAGTCAAAATCAAAGCGTGACTGAGATACATCATTCTTTAGATGACGACTTTACAACGAATATTATGGATTAAGAATACTGATCAGCGATACGGATTTGATATTTTTGGAACATCATGATGTCTTGCCGGCATCGCTGAAAACTGTTGACCGCTTCTCTCTTGCAGGAAACAAGCCTATGTTTATGTATACTATGATTGTCTTTTTGAATTTGGTGCTAATACTGTTATATGGAATATGGAATAGTTCTTTGGATTATGGACGCGGATATTTTCTAATGGACGACGGCTGAATTATGAATGACGGACTAGACGCTTGTAATCATATTTTAATAATCAGATCACAAGCCTCTGTGATTCCGTCATGGACATGCCCAAAGATTATGTAACAATAAATAACAATAACAGCAACATTTAATGGAGATTATACATTATTTAAAATTTAGCAGCTATAACTCAATTATAAGCTACACGACGTCTACAAGACAACACATTTTCTCTAACAGGCGCTTTGAAGTTTAAAAATACCTTCCAAACCTTGATTCCGTAACCGTGAAATTCATGTTTTCGCTTATTATCAATTTTCACTTTGAACTGTTCCGAATGTGTTGATTTTGCCAGTCTTTATCATCACAATATTAAACTGAACATACAATTTCAGGAGAAGACTTCTTGAAACACTACACATAAAAGCGAATTTCACACACTGGGGGAAGGTATTGCATATCAATGGGAGAGGCCAATATTTGCATTTATTTACATAGATGCCCTCTAGTGTGGATGTCTGTATTTCATAGCGTATGACTCGTACAGTGCAGCCAAACATGCCGTTCTCTATTCCATATACCCAAAATAGCGTGGTCACCGAGCAGAGTATTTTAATATCGACATATTCAGTACAGCATGAAATGTAAAATAACCATTCATGGCAAGACTGCCTTAAATCTCAATCAAATAATATTTAATGTTTGACCACATTAAATATGCAAGACAAAGCGTTTGTATCTATGAATATTTGCTTAAATTTAACCTATCACTAAAATGCAATGTCGAAGTTCCATCAACCGGCTTCCTCCAAGAGGTACGTCTGATACTTGTTCATTATGATTCTAAACGTCATGAGAAGGTAATTCTTTTTTCGGTAAATATTAAGACTTGACATCATAACTAGAGCCTTAGGGCTTTGGAGGGTTATGCCTTAAATACGCAAATGTTCAGTTGCTTTAAAATGATGTGGTCTTCCAATGACAGGATACACAAATAAAACTAGTTTCTATGCATTATTTAACTTACATATTTTGCAAGCCTTGACTGTCACTGCAACATTTTCATTCGTTTTTATTTATTTTGCATTTCATTCTGATGTTGAGATGCCTCTTTAATGGATCGTATCGCGTGGCCGGTCGATACTTGGTGTAAGAACGCATTGTTGAGGCTTTTGTTGAGGCTTTTGTGCAGCTGAAAAGGGTCACGCCTAGACGCATTGTTGAGCTCAGACAGGCTATTGTAGGCTTTGTCTTGTGCGTTCTTACACCAAGTATAAACCGGGTGGCCAGACATTGACCAGGCAAGGATTTTCACCAAAGTTTGATGGAAGGAAGTTTTCAAATGCAAATATTCGCAATAAAATGGTTCAATATAAAACACATAGTATGAATCCACAGAAACATAGTTTGTTTAAGCCAAAATGTCAAATTAAAAAGATATTGCGGTGATTTCCTTAAGAAATGAAGCTGCAGGATCACTGACAAAAGTTATTGGGTCCAACAGAAATGAAGTTGGGGGGGGGATGGACCTCTCAAGTGATGCAATCTGAGAGCATCTGAGGATGGAACTGGCACTAGACGAAGCATTTCGGTGATGAATGATTTCTTGTCCTATTGACTCGGCTAAACCTGCATTACAACACATATAAGGGAAGTGGGAAGAGGTGCCGACATACTGACTGCGTCACATGACTTCACAGAATAGTCTTCTGGTTAATTTATTCTAAAGCACATACCAAGAATCTAACGATACGTGATATGTGTTGTATCTCAGGTACGCTTTTATTGTACCTGTTCATGTGGCAACTTGGATGATATGACCACACGGCCCCTAGCACCGGCATAAGCGGTATTAGATACAAATCTAGAGAGCTATGATGGAAATGCTCTGACAACTCGTATACTGGTAATTGGTGAACTGTTTCGCTGTGACAACTCGTACATTGGAGATTGGTGAGCTGTATCGTCGTCAGATGTAAATGACGGCATATAACACAAAAGACTAGTCTGTAAGGCCCGATGTCGACCCAGCATCAACTTCCCACAAATGCCAACATATATCAAAGACCAAATGGTCTGTACAGGGGGCGGGCCTCGGGGACGAAACGTCCACCAGCAGAATCTCGCCATATACAGGAAAAAATTACAACACATATAAGGGAAGTGGGAAGAGGTGCCGACATACTGACTGCGTCACATGACTTCACAGAATAGTCTTCTGGTTAACCTATTCTAAAGCACATACCAAGAATCTAACGATTCGTGGTATGTGTTGTATCTCAGGTACGCTTTTATTGTACCTGTTCATGTGGCAACTTGGATGATATGATCACACGGCCCCTAGCACCGGCATAAGCGGTATTAGATACAAATCTAGAGAGCTATGATGGAAATGCTCTGACAACTCGTATACTGGTAATTGGTGAGCTGTTTCTCTGTGACAACTCGTACATTGGAGATTGGTGAGCTGTATCGTCGTCAGATGTAAATGACGGCATATAACACAAAAGACTAGTCTGTAAGGCCCGATGTCGACCCAGCATCAACTTCCCACAAATGCCAACATATATCAAAGACCAAAAGGTCTGTACAGGGGGCGGGCCTCGGGGACGAAACGTCCACCAGCAGAATCTCGCCATATACAGGAAAAAATTACAACACATATAGGGAAGTGGGAAGAGGTGCCGACATACTGACTGCGTCACATGACTTCACAGAATAGTCTTCTGGTTAACTTATTCTAAAGCACATACCAAGAATCTAACGATTCGTGATATGTGTTGTATCTCAGGTACGCTTTTATTGTACCTGTTCATGTGGCAACTTGGATGATATGACCACACGGCCCCTAGCCGTGAGGGTCATCCAAAAGTATGAACTTAGAAATGCCAGAGAAGGGGAAATTTTGCTCAATTAGTTTCTAAGGCATCAAATTCTGCCAAATATTATTGATCTTATCATCTTGTCATATAGTTAACGTGGAAAAAACTTTTGTCCAAACTGGATATTTGGAAATTAATCACAATAAGGAAATCCTTGTGTCATGCCGATGGTCAAAAAGTGATATCTTGTGTACCAGAAACTTCACAAACTTGTTTAAATTGTTATTTTTATTCAAATATCGGTTGATGTTGCATGATAATGAATCAATCAGCCTGAATTGTAATATGTGAAGTTTCAGCTCGCTATCACTTGTCAATTTGGGGATATTCAAACTTTCCCTAGCAGATAATTATCAACATGACAACATGTCCACTTTTTTTGTGTGATCTATTTTGCTATCCAAATTTTACGGTTATGCGTCAGATATTGAAACACGTTACGACAACTGAATGAGAAAGTCACACATCAGAAAGATTCACGTGGAGAATAATTGGACTGGGAGACCAAGGCCTAAATGGACATGTCACCGTGAACTTTGGCAGCGTTGTTGTTGTTGTAAAATTGTATGGTACAGAGTTGTCAAATGCCATCTCACACACAGACAGAAATAATACAGAAACTGATAAAGATCTCTGTTATATTAATGAACGACAATCACTGATCATAAGAAGGACAGGTGACGTTAATACCACCTCTCCTGCAGGAGCACTTCAGAATTTGTCCATCGCCAGTCTTCATCGCGGACTTCTTTTAGACGAGCGGCGATTTGCAACAAACGCCTTATTTTAGGAATAAAATGCACCCCCCGTACACACGGCCACATCCTATGTCAGTTAGACCGGATGTGATCTTGAAATATATTGCCGTAAGGTAAAAAGTCCATTCAAACGAACCAATATCGAGTCTTATCGTCCCAAAAAATGAAAGGGGTGGGTTTGCTTCGGTATAATAACTTTATTCATTTTACACTAATACACAGTAGTGAGGTAGCAATTTTCTCTCCATCAACCCTATCTGGCCTGGGCATTTTGGGACCTGTCCAGGCCTAGGGGGGGGGGGGGGGCCGAAATGCCCGCCCCCTAATTATTTTTCTTACCCCTTGAGCTAGGGGGCTGAAACTTATCACACTATACCCTTGGGTCTACCAGAAAATGTAAGAAAAATCCAAGATGGCCGCTTTGATGACGTCACAGTGACGTCATTTTCAAAAACGACATTTTTTGGTCGATTTTTCGGTCAAATTTTCTGAATTTTTTATATTTGCAATTTCTTTGCAAAAACTGCACGAAAAATTAGTAAATATTAATGTGATGTGAAATAAAATAGTTTTTGCCCATTTTTCATCGCGGAAAAGCAGAAATTTTGAAGAAATATGACAAAAACATCACTTTTCTGGTTCACGACGTGGCCGCCATCTTGAATTTACCCATGATCCTCTGCTCGGGGGGTTATGCAAATAGGCTCAAAATGACCCCAATAAGATAAACTTTAAAGTCACGGAGTTTCAGCTCTCCATTCTTTGCCGTTCCGGAGATTGAGCAGAAAGTTTGATAGGGGGACCATAATGCTCCCCCCCCCCCGGCCAGGTAGGGTTAAACAGGGACTCGATTGGTAACAGTTTTGTTAAGCTATCTTGAATCATGTCGTCACTCGGGGTCCACTCCAAATTCCCAATGAAATATTTTCTAAATACACAATTATGGTTTCTTTACTAAGTTATTCAATGTAATGAATTTCGCATAATTGTAAGTTATTGCCACCGCTACTCTGTATCATTGTATGAAAAGTACAGGCTATATAAGGTTTCTCACTACCATAGAGTATAGAATATGTGAACAAGAAGTATCTGTCAAAATCATACATTTTCAATGTCAAAAAAGCATTTATCTAAGATTGTCAAACATCTGACTTCAGCAATACTTGATAAAAATGTTTTATGATTTTATATATATATTTCTATGATTTATTTTATCTCTTGTTAATTTCAAAGCAATATCAAAGGTTATCTTGATTATCGTTATGAGTGTGGGGTCATCTCATAATTACTATTGCAATTTACATGTTTCCCCACAATAGGTTCTTGGTAATCTACCACTTATAATAATATTTGTGGATAAAGTGTTCTATAAATTACTCTTTACAGATCACTGATTTTCCATCTCTCGAAAATTTCAAAACTATTAAGGGCTCATCTAATATTCACATTAAAATTGTCACATCAACGGTATTTTCTTGGAAACCTACTTGTAGGGTTTAATATCACACAGGAAAATGCCCACAAACATACCCACTCTCCAGATATGTTCTGACCGTACAACAGCCTGAGTATAACAACTCACTATATGTATTCATGTACCTCAAAGCAGTTGTTCCGGATAATTTGGGGGAGTATATCTTCTGTAAATCCCAAGCATAACTCTCAACAAGGGGTTTTGTTAAAGATTTTACATATATTTAAAGCCGAAGACCCGAATTTTACCCATGCCCATTTTTAGCCGCACATCATTTAGGTGTGGATGGCATCCTGTAAAACTTGACGAGACGAAAGACGAAAGAGCGACCAGATTTGAAACGCGAAGTCGCTGTTCGCGTTGCTTTTTTGAAAGTCGATGCGCGAAGCACGTTTGACCAAAATAGAACACAATAGTGGCGAGACAAAAAAACAATGTAAATCCTGATTTTTTAATTTAACCTAGTCTGTAGATTTGCACAAATGTAGATAAGCAACATCGGTACTACAGGTAGGTCAACAAGCTTTTGTTACCTGTAGCTGTACGTGGACGAGTTTGATGAACACAAGGGAGCTGATTTTTCGAGAATCGCGCCCTAATACTGCGTCTGATATCTGTGTTCAATATTACTTATGAGCTGCCGTTTATGACAATATTAGTAGCATGTTATATATATTGGAAAATCAAAAATACGGTTGTAATGAATGAATATGGCGTGAATTGGGTCGTTATATAGCAAATGTTGTTATATTGAAAGTTACAAAATATGGGATGGTTTTATCATATATTGTAACATTTGTGGCAATGTATATGAAATGTTATTTATATATATATGAAGAGTGGTGTAATTTGCACACTACAATTGCTCAACATATAAACTGATTGAACGGAAAAAGTGTAAACCGATCTACGCTTAACGGATATGGCTGGTTCCCGCTATCAAACTAGGGTCTCCGACACAATTCAACGATGCGCGTGTTCGACGACTTGGTTGCCGGTCAACAGTGGCCAGTGCCATATTAAAATTTGCGAATAGAGAGAGGTGGTCCGTGTAACCTTGCACAGTTCAATTTTTGTTTTTTTGTTTTTGGTTTCTCAAAATCAAAAATTGAAATTTGACCGTGAATTTTAAATTTTTGTTTTCGTTTTCGGTTTCTCAAAATCAAAAATTGAAATTTGACATTCAATTTTCAATTTCTATTTTTCGTTTTACTTCGCGCAAAAACGAAAATCAAATATGCCTCGACTTGTCCGTTTTTCGTTTTTTGATTTTAACTTTGACGTGTCAATGTTAACTGCTCACGCGCATGGCTTTTGAAGTCACTTTCGGTCCGCGGAGTAGTATGGAAAGCGCAAATCGGATTGTATGGGCAGCTGTGGAGCATAATATGGATCAGTAGGGCGAAAGATATGGGAGTTTCACTACACTATATATCCCTGGAGCCACACATTCGAGCTTGATTATAATGGGCCAACTGTGCATGTGTAGTATCGAGTAGGCCTATGTGCAGCAGGTGGACAACGACAGGTGGACAGGTGGCCTGATGTGGTGGACAACGGGGTTGATACATATGGGAGTTTCATTAAGGTAGGGTAGTATAATAAATACGTGGCTACCCTAATCATAACCCCCAAAGGAACTTCCCGTGTCGATGCGTTTGACACCCGCATTTGAAGCTTTGAACCGTTTTGATGCTGAACGTTGACGGGCATCTGAACGCTCTGTAGTGAGAATAGGTTTTCTCACAGTTTTGTCAGTAATTGACTATTAACGAAGATTAGTATCACAGTGATTCAGGGGAGACAAGTGCTTTATTATAGAGTTGTCTCCCCTCTCTCCCATTGTAGAGGGCGCTGTTTGCCCAATAGCCAATGGGAATAGCTGGCGGGCAGGGTAAACAAAGCCAGAGAAGATACACACCTTGGACAGACAGGACGTACAGACTGCTTCTCTCTGGGTTTTAACGGGCAGGTAAGCCTGCCCACTATACTGGCTAATATCTATGTAGCTGTAATTACTACAGCTCCTGCGATCAAGGTCCCCAAACTAGACAAGGAATATTGGACCTGGAGCATTAAGCGCTGAATCATTCAGACGTCTGGTGTCAATCTGGGCATCTGAACGCTTCAACGCTCCAGATCTCAACAACAGAGAAGGAAGGTTGGACCTGAAGCGTTGAATCATTCAGACGTCTGGCGTTTTGTTTGAAATGGTGGTTTACGGGTCGCTTGCCATATACGCATTTCGAAGCCCATCACCACGAAGGTTTTACTTATTGGTAATACATCTTTGTTGGTATCTTTATAAGTACTATATTTTAAATCAATAACAAATAGCGGTTGTGAGCATGAATGTTTTTCGCTTTAATAGCGCTCCAAACATCTATTTTTAGAACTGAGAAAATGTAAGACTGCGTTTTGATTGGCTAAAGCCTCAATGCCAATAATCAATGAGAACAGCGGGATGCCTTTGTCCAGACCTGTCTGGTGCATCTTCACAAGTCCAGGTAAATGGTAAATCCTCGCATTGTTTGATGATTCGAGGGAGTTCTTGAATCGTTGCCTTAATTGAGCCGTTGCTTCAATCTCGAAAATTTCATCCCCTTAGGTTATTTTGAATTAAGCATGTCGGTATCACAAGCCGACGGATTTTGCTTTGACTCTCGATAGCCTGACATCAAATGAGTTAAACCAGCGATGAAATTCAAACCGGTCACATCTCAAACCGTGAAGTGGATTGGCGTAATGAGTTAACTGAGCCTGATCACTGATTGGTTCGATTTAGAGGACACCACTTGATATATATTTTTTATCCAGAACTACTGTGGGCAACTAACCCAGCCAGTGTATAGATACCCCAACAAATCGATCGACACACTGGGTCGTGAGGATGGTCTGGTGGGCCACATGCCTCTCACGCTCCACACCTCGTATACAACACGATTTGCGTTTTCGATTCTACTCATAACCCTTTTGAAATCAAAAAAAAAACGAAAAACAGACAAATCGAGGCAATTTTCAATATTTGATTTTCGTTTTTGCGCGAAGTAAAACGAAAAACAGAAATTGAAAATTGAATGTCAAATTTCGTTTTTGATTTTGAGAAACCGAAAACGAAAAACAAAAATTGAAAATTCACGGTCAAAATTCAATTTTTGATTTTGAGAAAGCAAAAAAACTAAAATTGGACTGTGCAAGGTTACACGGACCACCTCTTTCTATTCGCAAATTTTAATATGACACTGGCCACTGTTGACCGGCAACCGAGCCGTCGAATACGTGCGTCGTTGGATTGTGTCGGAGACCCTAGTTTGAGAGCGGGAACCAGCCATATCCGTTAAGCGTATTTGTCAAATATGCCGTATTCAGTCGGTCTATATATATATCGGTTTACACTATATACGTTAAATATCAGTTTACACTATATACGTTCAATCAGTTTATGTTGAGCAAATGTAGTGTACAAATTACACCACTCTTCATATATATATAAATCTACTTTAGTTTGCATTTTACTCCTATATAAATAACATTTCATATACATTGCCACAAATGTTACAATATATGATCAAACCGTCCTATATTTTGTAACTTTCAAGATAACAACATTTGTTATATAACGACCCAATTCACGCCATATTCATTCAGTATCACCGTATTTTTTATTTTCCAATATATATAACATGCTACTAATATTGTCATAAAGGGCAGCTCATATTTACTAGTTCTAGATGTCTTCGTTCAAGGTATACCTTCAATTTCGAAATATGTTACAGTTTTCAGCAAATTTTAGTTAAAAAATGGAGGCAATTAATTCCATTTCATTTTTTTCATTTTTCATTATGTTCTACACGGTATATGAGCAAGAGTTATGTAAATTACATAAGTGAATTCCGCGGGACACACGCTTTCATAAAATGTATACATTGTTATTGTTATTTATTGTTACGGGCGACAAATTATCAAGTGGTGTAAAAAGCTGCCTCGGGGGGTTCACTTATCCTTAATACTGATAAATGCAGCAGATAAGAAATTGCATAATATATAAGCTCCATACACCAGACAAATTAGCAGACCAGAGTTACATAACGATTAGATGCTTCACACAATGTGTACCGTAAATAGAGATTGTAGGAAATATTCACGAATGAACTTTGAATCCGACAAGCTATATATATTTAGCAAAGATGTGCCTGGCAGTAACTTTATAATATCTCAGATTAAGGTAAACAGTTTTGCATTGAATCAAGTATATATTCTGATAAATAGGAGTGTCGGGCATTCCCGCCTGCTACGACCGCCAACCCTTACCCCCTGGGTATCCCAGACATATTTTCTTCCCCTGGCAATTCCCCCCACTTTCAGTTTTTGCAAAAGTCGGTCAATAACTATTTGAGGACCAGGTGCTAAAGATAAGATTTTAATAATCTATATATATTCTAATGGTTTTAAAATAATAAAGAATTTATTGTGCTGAATGTTTTGTAATGTATGAAAGCGGGAGCAAACAAGAAAAATGAACCATGATTAGACCGATATGCAAGAGGTGGGAAATATTGACCATATGATTCTACAGGAAAGCTTTCCGCGACACCTCGCATTCACACCCGAAAATACGGTGGATTCTCGGACGTAGCCTTAGAATCTCAGCCGCGCTTTTATTGCAGCTGTTCATGTGGAGAAAATGAAATATCCACACGGCCCCTAGCACCGGCTTAAGCGGAATTAGATACGCTAGCTCGGGAGATGTGATGACTGATCAGCTCAAATAAACAACTCATATGATGTTAATAAACCACACTTGAAATTATCATCAACAACATTTCCTTATATTATCAATAAAGATATTATCACATAATTGGCCACATGTTATAAACCGCACACCATAAGAAGAACTCGTCTATTTATTGAGCGTTAATCATGCAGCACACTTTGCTTTCATTGCTTTCAAAAACAAATGCGTCGCTCTATCGATTGCATTATTGTATTGAAGTGGTCACTAACCGTAAATATTTACTGAACTTACACGTGCAATTCTGTTTCACATCAGTGTCGAATTGCTGCGGATCAAATGATTCAATTCTCATAATTTTCAGCTGTGTGTATGACGTTATCAAATATTATACACTTCTGCGATTATATTTGCTATGTTGTGAAATGTTATGTAGTGTAGTGTATCTTTGCTCATATATTAATTATATGAGTCAGCGTTTCATATAGTAGATAATATATGTTGAATAGTATCATTAAATTCAATTTCATGTGAAGTGTATATCTCCAATTTTGAAATATAACCGAAATATTTGTCCAGTTCCGTACCGTATATTAAAAGTTCTCAAATGAATGATTTCGATTTGCAACTGATACCCCAGTCTGGTGTATATACTATTAGTGGAGGAATATAACATAATTATTTGATTATCTGTGCAGTACATACTTCACGCTATATCATAAGGGCCTGTCCAAGCTGCACCATCTAATGTCCACATATGCTAAATAAAACAGCAAATGTACTGGGCATGTGAGTGAAATATATGGGAAATGATGAAGCAACGACGTTTGCTTACTGGAGATGAGAATACAATATCATCCTTGTATCCCTGAGTATAATTGTCCTTTAAATACATGCCTCTCATGTCCATCTTTCCAACGAAACATCATACGTTTATACGGGTCATGCTGTGTGTGTTAGAAATATGCAAATAATATCAACTGATATTAAGAATTACAGATCTCTTTAATCCTTTGCAAATATGATAATTGTATTCACCTTACATTCGCGAGTGATGCTAAATACTACCAAATCAAGGTTTTCGTGTAGTATACATGTATATACATGTACATGGCCTGAATATCATATCCAGAGTGTATTCACAACTACTCGGTCTGTTTCAACAAGTAGTCTTCAATAAGCCATTCACTGAGCTAAAGTCTAGAAAGTACATTCAATTTCTGAATAAAATAGAAAAGATAATGGAAGGATGAGGAACATTACTCCTTGTGTGATATGTCTGCAAGAAAATGTGTTAAGCCCTCTGTGTTGCTATATTTACCTGTTTCATTGTTTGCTGTTTTACCATATACTGGATTTATGACAACGATAATCTGAGTGGTATTATAGGGGTATTATAGTGATTGAATGTTAAAAAGATTTTCACTGTTTCTCATGATTTTCATGGCATTTCATATGTGATCAATGAGAGGAAAGTTCTGAAAGACTTCCCATTACAGAGTGAATGCTTGTGGAAAATATGATCGGCAAATTTCAATCTTCATATTGAGTTTTGAAAAAAAAATCTGTCAAATATTCACTCCGTCATTCCTCACTAGCTGGTATCAATCGTCATCTTGCTTCAAAATGTCTGCTTTTCCGCGATGAAAAGTGGGCCAAAACTATTTTATTTCATATCACATTAATATTTACTAATTTATCATGCACCTTTTGAGGAGAAATTGCATAAATAAAAAATTCGAAAAATCTGACCGAAAAATCGACCCCAAAATGCCGCCTTTGACTGTGACATCATCAAAGCGACCATCTTGGTCTTTTTTACATTTTCTGATAGAGCTTGACTTAAGGGTATAGTGTGGAAAAATAATTAGGGGGAGCCTTTTCGCCCCATCCCTCCCCCCCAACTTAAATCAAAAGTTATACATTCTCGTAATCCATCAGTACCTAAATCTTCATAAGAAGTCACACGTGTGGTGACAAAGTCTTTGATGTAATGGATAAATACGTGTATCTGGGTTTGCTAATAACAAAGCATTTAGATTATGATATTATGACAAAATGTGGGGCACAGTCTGCAGGCCGTGGGCTTGGTTTCGTTATTGAGATATGTGAAACTATGGGTGATGTACATGTACCTCATTATTAGTCTGCTTTATGAGACTATGGGTGTGCACATTATGACGTATGGTGCCTCGATCAGTCTGGAGGACATCAGACATATCTTCTATGAGGTACAATATCGGGCTGAACGTGTTTATCCTAGTGTCGGTAGATACACTCCAAATGCGGGTATTAATGGGGAAATGAGTTATAGAGTATGCCAGGTGTTACAAGATTGATCATTTTCATCTCTCAAATATTGATGTATTGTACAATCTTAAGTTTACCGTTAAATGTATAGAAGAAAGGCTTTTGATAGATATATAGAAAAATGGAGGAGTGATATGAACAGTAGTAAGCGTCGTTAGTATAGGGAAATTAGAAAATTAAACGAGACTAACAAAAGTTGAAGTTTGATTGTAATTCTACTAGTCATTGAGACGGAATAGAGGAATCACGTGAGATAACGCGAGCTGGCTGAGCCTTCAGTTTTTAAAGAAACGAGTGGACACATCCCATCACAGGGAGGGAATACATATCACATACAATAGGGCAGGGCACGTGATTCCTCTGTTTCGTCCCAATGACTAGTAGAATAACAATCAAACTTCAACTTAGATAAGTCTCGTTTAATTTTCTAATTCTACTACGTCACTGGTCAGTCACTGCGGAACCATGTGCGATTTTAAAGCCATGTGGCCACGAGTATAATATACTGTATCCAGTAAATATCCATGAAAACAAGAAAATAGGTCAGAAAGGAAAGCACTCTATTTGCAAATATGATGAATGAGCATAAACACACCTCTTAGAACTTAAAGGCAATATCCTACAACCTGTTGTGTAGTTTTTGTGATTAGGATACCCACTTCATAGAAAAGATGTGATTTTGATTAATATAACCAACAAATATACTGGTTTACTCATTTCCAACAATACGCAATAAAACTTGTATAGGTATGTTCATTGCTCAAACCTGCAGCACAACACAACTTGTGAGGGGAGGCCACTGGCCACAGCAGTAGAAGACGAAGCGGAACGGGTGCTCTGGGCCTTAAACACAGATGTATCTATACCAGCATTAGCAAGTGTAGTTTTTATTCAATGCGATATTGTATCTTTCGAGACTGCCCTATGAGGCTTCTGATATTCAATAAGAATAATAAGAATAATCCCATTGAGCCTAGTGGAGTCTCCTCTCAGCCTCTCAGTTCTGCGTAAATATTCTTGCAAGCAATGTATCACACAGTCTCTTGTCAGGAGTGTAAGAAAGGAACTCAACGTGAGTCACATGACTCTTAGGTCTAGACGTCTTCAATAAATCATTTATGACAAATTCACACTGTGTATCATTAAGTTTCATGAAACTTGTGTCTAGTACATATAAAGTTTGGCAACATTGTAGACTCAACAAAGCCAGTAACATGGCTAACTTAAAAATCAAATCTTTTAAAGAAAGTTCCTCGACTGGAAAAAGCGAAATTAAATTCTTCAGGACATTATTTATATTCCGATTGCATGCTTCACTTCAAACATTCCTTTTTCAAATCGACGCACCAATGAATGAGTACCAAACGGAGTAACTCCCGAACGTTCAACAATGGATAACAAAGCACTGCGGGCTGTGTTAATAGAGCTATATCCAATTCCCGAGTCCGTTAGTTCTGCCAGGAAATTCACACCTTGTTCTACAGTCGATGAAACTGGATTAATCCTGCGGGTGCTACAGAAAAGTTTCCATTTCCTAAGATATACTGCGTATTGTTTTTTGTTACCTGACCTCAAGGATCGCAGAATAATTTGGGAAGCCTTCTTTGAAATTCCTCTACTATTGAGGTATCCGCTGACAATCGGCATACCAACAGAGTCAGTTTCCTGTGCAGCGGGTGTAATTCTGTTGGATTGCTGGGGAGAATGAGTAGGTCTCTCCGACTCGACAGTAGGATTGGCATCTGAATGAGCATTCTTATTAACTTCGGGAACCAGCACTGCGTGGGCCAATTCGGAACAACCAGCGTGCCCGTCACCCCCTCCTCTTGAATCTTCCGAATGACTTTCGGGATGGTTCTTAAAGAAGGAAAAGCCTAAATGTTATGCCCTGTCCATGGGATTGTAAATGCATCAATTGCTAGTGCCTCTGGGTCAGGCGTGTATGTAACATATGGTTTGACCTGGTAATTAATTCGAGATGCAAAGAGATCGATTTTGTGTGGAGTTCCCAGCTTGTCTGTGAAATGCTGGTGCAGATCTTTATTTATCATCCACTCTGCATCTCTCCGGACTTTCCTAGTTTCATTATCAGCCTCTGTATTACAAATACCGGCAACATGTACTGCAGAAAGCCAGATATTATTACTAGCAAGCAGCCAGAGGATGCTAGGTCCCCCGCTGAAATGGCAGCAATATTTTTTAGCATTGTTGGTCTCAGGGGATATACATGAGGGAGGCAACTGCTGCTTCATAGGCGTTGGATGTGGAAGGGTCTTTCTACCTTCCCAAGTTTTAAGACCAACTCAGAACGGTTGACTGAAAGTTTGCTTCTATAATATAGTTTCCATGCAGTGAAGCATGGAAATTATGTAACCAACAAGCAACCCCAAGTGACATCGCAAGGCATTATCTGCAAACCAAATTTGACAAGAAGCTGAAGGCATCCTCAACCTATTGCCCGGAAACCAAATTTTAAATTTGCCACCAGGTGTTGCCAAATGTAGGTGCAGTGGGCGAAATGCAATCCCAAGCATCATCTCATGGCATGGTACATGTATTAGCCTATAGTATTGCACCCTTCTACGGAGGACCAATGATCGACTGATGCAGCAACATTTTCCCAGTT
The DNA here is from genome assembly GCA_036873755.1 of Hanleya hanleyi. NCBI lineage: Eukaryota > Metazoa > Mollusca > Polyplacophora > Lepidopleurida > Hanleyidae > Hanleya > Hanleya hanleyi. The sequence continues at coordinate 15,390 of JAVTVY010037696.1, forward strand.
AGACGGCAGATTTTGAAATCAAAAACGAAGCCGCGCTATGTCATCAGTCAACTGAGACAGTCACGTTGTTGTGTATGAAGATTGGGGTGGCTCCTATAAATAGTGATCCAATGAAAATGCTCGTATTAGTTTTAAATCGCGGGGTCGAATGACCAATCACTGAAGGGGAGACAGCTGGAACAGTATGCTGATACTGTCTGTAAATTATAACACAGCAAGGAAGCAATCAGAGATTGCTCAATTGTATGCCCCCCCCCCCCCGCCCGGCCGTCCCCTTCCGCTTTAATCTGACACTGCTCCGCCATTGTTCTGTTCTGTATTGGTCTGTGGAGGCCTAATTTGGCTAATTATAAAAATTCTGTTTCAGTCACTTTTTTCGGCATGCCTCGCATAATACATATTCCAAGTATCGACCAACAAGTAATAATACAATGTTTTGATGCAAGATGGTCGCCCAGGGCTTTCGCCAAATCCAAAAATGTGACCTGGTTATGAGACCTACATTCCTTGGGAGTATATTGTGGTGAAATTATGAAGCGATCGTGAACTTTGAATTTTGCAACCAATTCACTCTTTTTGGGGCAATTTCATACTTCAGGACCTATGTGGTCTGCTTTGGAATGTAGAATAACAATTTTATAGCCATTTTCCCGGTCCAAATCGGGTATGGACTGAGATCCAGCCTGGACAAATAAATATATCCCATTCATTTAGGTTTGATGAACAAAGGGCCATAACTCTTGAAAATATAACCGAAAGCAGAGAAACTTCATGCTCCACAACTATGGGGCATTGACCACATATCATGCAAATTCCATACTTGTCCATACAATATTAACCGAGATCCAGCCCGGACAAGTCCCAATTCACAAAGACTTGATGAACAAAGGGCCATAACTCTTGAAAATATAAGCGAAACGGGGAGAAACTTTACGCTGCACAACTGTGGGGCACTGACCACATATCATGCAAATTTCATACTTGTCCATACAATAATAACCAAGATCCAGCCCGGACAAGTCCCATTCACAGAGATTTCAGAAAAAGGGCCATACCTCTTGAAAATTATACCGGACCTCGGAAAAAACTCTACGCTGCACAACTACGCGGCACTGGCCACATTCCATGCAAGTTTCAATCCTGTCCATCAAATATTAACTGAGATATCGTGCGGACAAGAAATTCGGACGGACGGACGGACGGACGGATGGACAGACGGACGGACAAGCGATCGCTATATGCCCCCCCCCTCTACTTAGAGGGGGGCATAAATATCCTGATTTAACAGAGAGTTCTACAGCCTAGGTACATGTATCAGCATACGAACTTTGGGAAGAATCTGAAGAGGGGTCTTCAAGTTATTGCCCGGAAACCAAATTTAGATTTATTAGGCACAAGACGTGTGCGAAACACAATCCCAAGCGACATCTTTGGGCATGTAAATACCA
>JAVTVY010037697.1:0-16389 GCA_036873755.1 Hanleya hanleyi
ACTCGATTCTGCGTGGACTACAGACGCCTGAACAACGTTACTGTTAAGGACGCTTACCCCCTGCCCAGAATAGATGATTCGCTAAACTCACTCCATGGAGCCAGATGGTTTTCTACCCTTGATTTGGCTAGCGGATATTGGCAAGTGGATTTGGATGAGGATGCAAAGAAGAAATTCGCATTTACCTCCAGGAGTGGACTTTGGCAATTCAAGGTAATGCCCTTTGGCCTATGCAATGCGCCTTCAACGTTCGAGAGGTTAATGGAAATGGCACTGGCCGGATATCAGTGGAACATTTGCCTGGTGTATTTAGATGACGTCATCATATTTGGGAAAACACTGGATGAAGCCATAGTTAACCTCAGGAAAGTCTTTCAACGTTTACGACAAGCTCATCTCAAGCTGAAGCCAAAGAAATGCCATCTGTTCCAACAAAAAGTGGGTTACCTAGGACACGTGGTATCAGCTGAAGGTATCTCTGCAGATGAGGAAAAGATCAAAGTCATTAAGGACTGGCCAACACCAACTAATGAGCATGAAGTAAGAAGTTTTCTGGGCCTAGCATCATATTACCGTCGATTTGTCAAGAATTTTGGGGAAACTGCAAGACCCCTGCATCGTTTGACAGAAGCCAACAAGGAATTCCTATGGACGGAAGAATGCGAAACTTCTTTCCGGCAATTACAACATCTACTCATGAACAACCCTATCTTAGCGTACCCCAGTTCACAGGGTGACTTTATTCTCGATACAGATGCCAGTGGATATGGAATTGGAGCCGTCCTGTCACAAAATCAAGGAGGTGACGAGAAGGTAATCGCGTATGCAAGTAGGGTCCTCAGTAAAGCAGAAAGAAACTACTGTGTTACCAGAAGGGAACTCCTAGCAGTGGTAACTTTTGTTAAACAGTTCAGGCATTATCTCATAGGTCGACACTTCACCATAAGGACCGATCACAGTGCTCTCAGATGGTTGTTAAATTTCAAAGAGCCCGAAGGACAGATGGCACGATGGTTGGGTCTGTTGAGTACCTTTGACTTCGATATCATCCACCGACCGGGAAAGCAACATGGTAATGCGGATGCATTGTCAAGAATGCCGTGCAAGTGGTGTGAGAAGTTTGGGTATGAAGAGCCTGATTCTGGTTTCATCCTTCCTGTGCTATTACCTGAGAAAAAGCGGAGTGTCACAGTCCAAACAGATCACACAGGACCAATCGGAACAACTGTAACCAAGGTTATGTGGGTACCGAAGTGTTGGAGTTACAAGGAGCGAGGGTTTCAAAGACGCAGGAACCTCAAACCACCGAAAGGCCAATATCAAGTTAAGGTTGTGACAAGACAACAAAAGCGGCGACTAGACAAAGAACCCCAAACATCCTCAGATGACAATCCCTGGTCAAATCAACAACTGAAAGAAGCACAAGAATGTGACGAAAATTTAATGGGGATAATAGATGTCAAAAAGCAACATTCTGAACAACCTAACTGGGAAAAGATCTCTTCTCAGAATAGAATAACAAAAGCCTACTGGGGAAAATGGGATCGTCTCAGCTTCATTGAGGGTGTTCTTCATCTTAAATGGGAATCAAATGATGGGTCAGAACATCGATGGTTATTAGTACTACCAAAGAATCTCCACAAGGAAGTGTTTCAGCAACTACATACAGCAAAGACTGCTGCACATCTTGGAATTCATAAAACCTACACCAAAATATCAGATCGGTATTACTGGCAGGGGAAGAGGAAAGACGTTGAGCTGTGGTGTAAGCAATGCGACACATGTGCATCTCGGAAGTCACCTCCACGAAGGAAACGAGCACCCCTGCGACAGTATCAAGTTGGAGCTCCTATGGAAAGAATCTCTGTGGACATTATGGGACCTCTACCAAAATCTAATAAGGGAAACAAGTATATCCTTGTCGTTACCGACTACTTCACGAGATGGACAGAGGCATATGGTATTCGAAATCAAGAGGCAGAAACAGTAGCTGACAAAATAGTCAAAGAGTTCATCTGCAGGTTTGGAGTCCCTAAGCAAATACATTCAGATCAAGGGACAAATTTCCAATCTAAGGTATTTCGAGAAGTTTGTCGACTCTTGGAAATAGATCAAACCCGCACTACCCCTTATCACCCGCAATCCAATGGGATGGTTGAGCGATTTAACCGAACATTAGAAGATCGTCTTGCAATGATGGTAAAGCAAAATCACAGGGACTGGGATGAACAGCTACCATTTGCCCTTATGGCATACCGTTCTTCAATCCACGACGTTACTCAGGAAACTCCCATGATGATGATGATGGGTAGAGAAACGCCACTTCCACTGGATCTTGTAACTGGAAGAAGTTTGGATATGCCTGTCCCTGAAGATACGGAATATGCTGAACAGCTACGAGAACGAATTGAAGTTGCCCATGAGAGAGCCAGGGAAACGCAAAAGAAAAACACCATTCGACAGAAGAGAAATTATGATCTTCGGAAAAATGGCAGTCCATACAAAATTGGAGATTTAGTATGGCTTTATGACAGTACTAGGAAAAGGAATCTTACCTCTAAGTTGTCCTGCAACTGGAAAGGTCCTTATCAAGTCCTCAGTAAGCTGGATGATACAGTTTATCGGGTTCAGCTCAACCCACAAGCTAAAACAAAGGTTGTCCACTTTGACCGTTTGAAATTATATGAGGGAACCAAACACAGCAGTTGGCCAATCAGTAGAAAGTAGGAAAAACAATGACAGCTGTACACAGGACAGAACAAACGGACAGAAATGGACAAGACTGTTGACAATACAGGCTGTTCTAATAAATGTTCCTCTATTCAATATTGCCATACAGGTGTGTTTGTGGGAATCAGTATCGCCACCAGGCCGGATTAAGTAGGCACAGATCTGTATGTAAACTCCTTGGTGCCAGAGATAGAGTTGAATGTATGTTCTGTCATGAGCCACTGGACCACCCGGACAGTTTAAACCTACATCTGTGTCAATGCGCGGAAGCTCCTTGGGTAATGGCAGCTCCTGACTCAGCAGCAAAACCTACATCTGCTAAGGAACATCTACCTGGAGCCGTGAAAAACCACCCCTGCATATTTTGCAACGAGGAACTAGGTGAGCCAGGCCGTCTGCAAGTTCACCTCTGCCAGTGCCCAGCAGCACCTTGGGTGAAGACGGCCCGCAGGTCAACCAAACCAATTGGAATTAAAAGAAAGGAAACGAAGGTTAAGGGGAAGTCTGCTCCGCCGAAGATGGCAAAGACGACGACAGCGCCAGCAGTGATTGAGGTGGCCCCAAGTCCAGAACCAGTGAGGAGTCCTGGAACACCTCTAATGGATGATGTCGTCATCCCTGTCACTGATGCGACAGGAGCTTCCACGACGATTCGGTGTACCCCAATCTTCAAGATTGCACCAGCTGACAAAACCACCGCAAGGGTACCACGACCAATCGGGAGTTTCCTGAAGCCCAGCCCAGAACCAACTGCAACAACTGTGACCAATGTTCTTGCCACTAAGCCGGTCGAATCAATCACAACCTCAGGGAAGTATCTGCGGTATACAGGACAACTAACACCAGTCTATCCATACCAACCATCCATCACCGTAACTTCACCACACTACGACCCTGAGTCTCCATACCTTCCACCAACTCTCGAACAACGTGAAGCTCAGGAATTATGCTTCAAACTAATATATGATTCACGGATTATCTGATCGAATTGATACCTATTTTGAGGATAGAAACTGACATATGCCTTTTAGAAAAGAGCGTTCAAATTCCCGCCGCCCTGTTGAAAGTCCTGCAATCTGCTGCTAGTGACGTCATATTTTTGACTCGGCCTTCACCACAGCCAATCAAATCACTCGTTTCATTCAAGGCATAGTAACGTTACGTAATTGGTTAGCAACCAAAACCTATAAATAGGATCGAGAAATGACAAATGGACATTCGGTCTCGGAGAGGCGAAGGGCAAACATCTCCTAGCAATACAAAATACATACAAACAGTTGGAGTGCATGATTATTGAATATTCATGGTAAATAAAGAACACAAGACTAAGATCCAGCAAGTTCAAATTTATTAAAGAATTACCTTGTAGAGTACTTACCTTCAAGTAGTTACCCTCAAGGATTTACCTTCAGGAAATTACCCTCAAGGATTTACCTTCAAGAAATTACCCTCAAGAAATTACCTTCAAGGAATTACCCTCAAGGAATTACCTTCTAGGAAAATATATTTTTAGGAACATTTCAGTGTTGCCTATCTTGGTGGGGAAATATTACCCCGTACGAAATTACTCCAGGAACTTTCATATTTACAAATACCAACATAAAAGTACCCGTAAGAATAGTACCCTAGGAACTTTTATAACAGAAGCTGAAAATTGAGATATGGTACTTCAAGATAATAACTGGCATAAAGAAAGATGTTGTACATTCTGTAAATAAATTTGGAGACTTGTTAATGTTGAATTTGAACAATTTGTTTGGACAATTGATGATTTTTGAAGATAAGTTGAGAATTTGAAATAACATGTGACTACGACCAGTCAGACGGACTTGACCAGCTACAGCTAAAATATATTAAGATAAATAAATACGAACCTACCTAGTAGCGGCGTCTCCATTGAGTAAGCTCGAACGTTACCAAGAACAGATGAAATTAACAGAAGAAGTTAACAGACGAAGTTAACAGAAGAAGTTAACAGATGAAGTTAATGGACGAAGTTAACAAAGTTACAGACCTGGTAAACAGCGAGAAGTAAACAGACAAGCTTGACAGAAGAAATAAACAGAGCTAGTCTAATAAAATAAGAGAATCAACCAAGTCAGACATTTAGGGTCAATTAAAGCAAACAAGATTAAAAACTAAAAATAACTTACCTTGAAGTAATATATGGTGGCAGCGAAAAAGTGAAATTAGGAAATTAAGGGTAAGAGTTACCCCTAGTGGAAATCCGCTACAATATGTAACACAAACCCACTACAAAATTATAAAAGATAGCCACCTTGTTTAGTTTTGAATGAAACGAATTCGCTGTTTGTAATTCCATTGTTCTACCATACATTCAGTCCGATTTTTAGAGGTCTTCAAATAAGACGTTCATCTAGTTCACTCTCGAGTGAACTGTACGCATGCTCGTGTCGTACGCTGTGATCATTTGCTGACCCAGAAACGCCCATATAACCACTTTACATTGAGTGACCGACGTGGTCGCATCATGTGACTTTCCCACGGCATCATGGCGAAACAATTTACAATACTAGTAAGGTGTATTAGATGAGTGCCTTATTTGGCACATCTACAAATCGCTTGGCTACATGTATATGGTTGAAAAAAAAGCTCTTCGATGCACAGCGAAAGAAAATGGCACGAGGATTGGTACTGAAACAGGTGGCTTTAATAACTCGCTTTCTCTTGTCGAGGGATACCTCCTGATTTCTACCAAAAAGGCGAGATCGCTAAAAACGGACCTTTTGTGTTAAAAATTCACTCCATATTTTATATTTTAGCCTGTCGTTTCTTCTATTCGCGTCCTATTATTTCCAGGAATGCTTCCATAAGACAGAAGACGTGATATATAGGGGATATCAACTGTTTCTTGACGAATACCATAAATATTTCATCGAGAGGGGTGAGAAAATTGGTATTTTCAAGAGTGGCGAAGCCACGAGTGAAAATGCCAATTTTCTCACTACACGAGATGAAATATTTATGGTATTCGTCAAGAAACAGTTGATTTTCTTTTTATTATATACTTCTGTTGTACTACTTTATTCTGAATTTTTTAAAACCTTAAAATAATTAAGATTTTGTAGGGTTTTTCGACTGAAGATACACTGAAACATTGATTATTTTCACTGTGACGTCACTCGCGGACTACTTTGCTGTCAGCAAATCGCACGTGCTGCAAGCGAATTGTATTTTAGCATCGATGACATCCAGCAGATCTCAAGAATTTTATTAGCTTTAAATCCCAAATGAACAATTTTCATGCCGACCCCTCAGCCAACTCTCCGCCCCCCGCCCTCTCCCCTTCGGCAGAAAAGCACGGTCGATACTCTGTGGAGTCTGGCTTGTCTCGCTGTCTACATTCGGGCAGGACTGACGCACTGGTTTCTCGCTGACCTCCCTGATTCAACACTGCGTTTGGTTTTGCACAGACTATTCTCATTTCAAATAAAATCTGCATTCGCCCTTGATCTCGTTCATGTCTACCCAAATAGCACTATTTTGATTTCGCAAAATCGAATCATTACGATAAGTTATAGGTGTGAAAATACTATTAAAATTCCTTACTTATTATGTAGTAAATTTGGCCGGCACATCTCCAGAAAAACCTATTCTCAATATTTCGTTGCAACAAATGACCTACGTACCTTGCTAGAAAGACTGATTTGTTCTGTCAAATTTATCGGCAATTTGAACATATGATGAGCGGCTCGATTTCAAAAAGCTGTCACAATGTTGCTGTCTGCCGACACTGTTCCAGCTTTTTTTGTATATTTTGATTTGTCAAATAATCCAAAAAAAATTCAATATATATGATACCAACCATTCTTTCCTGGGATGAATAACAGCCAATCAGCAGACGCTCTGTTTTCTGCGGTATTTCATCTTTCATCTCTATACACACTTAATAGTGAAATCTAACCTACAAAAACACCCAATATTATTCATATTTCTATGGTGAATTTGGGGCTATAGTGGCATACAAATGTGCAAATATTAGCACCCTTGGTCCAGCAGTTGCAAAGATACTAGTATGCAGCCATATCTCCAATTGTGCAAAACTGCAACATTTCCTTGTATCATCTAATCTCAATAAACATCTCAATATCTTCAGATAAAGACCCTGGAATGATATATTCTATGGTTCCCTACACTCGTTCATCATGTATCTGTCACCTAATATATACAGGTGGATCTCCTCATATCCCACAATGCAGTGGTCAGAAAAAAATGCACCCCCTACCCCATTCTTCATCCTAAAAGCCCATATTTAAACTTCATACACTAAGTTGTGACGAAAACATTGAATTGCAAAATGTTTACTCCGGCAAAAATGTTGGAAAACCAGGCTATTATCACACAAGAACTGGTGTAACTAAGAACTATGATAATGAAATATGGTGCATATAAACGTCAAGTTAAGATCCTCAAATTCGAGGGGTTCTGTTAACTGATGGAAAGCTTGGGTTAGACTGGAATCTGGGTGATGATCATTTCAACCACAATAATCGTGATATTGGCTTACTAATTGGATAAGTGTTAAAAAGCTCAAAGACCAGTCTAAGAATATATAAAAGCCCAAACAGCAATGTCATGCCATTCGAACAATGCGGCGGCCCCATTCAGGCCTTTGGAGTCCTTTGTTTACAACTGAAAACAGTTAATAAGAAGATTACAAGTGCCCAATAATGCACCGACAGCAGTTTTCAACAACAACACAAAAATGTTATAATCTGTTTTAGGGTGTGAAAATACTATTAAAATTCCTTACTTATTATGTAGTAAATTTGGCCGGCACATCTCCAGAAAAACCTATTCCCAATATTTCGTTGCAACAAATGACCTACCTTGCTGGAAAGACTGATTTGTTCTGTCAAATTTATCGGCAATTTGAACATTTTGTAAGATGTCGATTCTTGACCACCATATAAATGCATAAATTTCGACTTTCCAAATTATCAATTTTATATAAATCTGCGTGCATGCAACTTTGATATTATGATGTGTTTTTGGTGCCCTTGTTTTTGATCATTGTGAAATGTACGACCCTGTTCAACGCCTCCTTGAACTGCCTTGTAATTCTGACTGGATGGAATTCCAAACTGATGTCCGCAACTGCCATGATGTCCATCTTAGTGATAAAATTTCGACCCAAGCACTGTTCCTTCCTATATCAGCGACATGTTTCTCCTCTTCCTTGGTGACGTGACAGCGTGTGCCAGAAACCTCTGGAACGAGTCCATTCCGTGGAAACAGTATATACAGGTACAGTTTAATTCGTTCTACTTAACAGGGCCTTGTGAATGGCCATAGTGATTGAGAACATAACTGTGCTGTGATATATTCTCTGCCTGGACTTCCCTGAACTTTCTGCCTGACGTTGTGAAGTTCCCACTGATTGACAATAGTGCGTGTGTAATTTACAGAACTGGATCATGCCTAACGAACTCTAAGACATTATATTCTCATAGCTTTCTTGGAACATTTTGAACTGAATCCCCAAACAGGTTGGTAACATGTATTGAACAATCATGTTATATGTGCTATGGTAATACCTTATATGAACTGGAGAGAGAGAGAGAATTAAGGTTTAACGTCGCATTCAGCAATATTTCAGCTATATAGCGACGATCAAACAAAATTCTAAGTAATCAATTCAAAAACTCGGTAAACTAATGCATTAAAACAGGTACAAACATTAAAATTTGTACAACAAACTAATCTCTCTCAAATAACCTAAAATACAATCCTCTTTCACTCTGCTAAAAAGATCTTCCAGCGTAGCTGCCCGATAAAAAGTATCTCTTACAGTCTTAAAATCTATGCAGTCTATGAGAATATGTTTCACCGTGAGATTTTCATGGCAAGGTATACACCTTGGAATCGGCTCCTGTTTCAGTAAATATTCATGAGTTAATCGTGTGTGACCGATCCTACATCGTCTAATCATGGCCTGGTCGAAGCGTTTATGACTGTTCAGGTGAGTATAACCAACCGTTTTTTTGAACTCGTGAAGTTTGTTATTATCCATAGTATCCCATAGAGATTGAAACAGCTTTCTTACATAAGCGCAGATAGATGGTCTGAAATCGCTGTATGGTATTCCAACAGGGTCAACTTCTCCATCTAAAGCTGCCTTAGCCAATGTATCAGCTTCAGTGTTGCCACGTGACTAGGCACCCAACAAAACACAATATCTATCTGTTGATCAAATCTGGTGTCATATAATTGTAGAATTTCCAAGATGGTGGGATTAGCGGATTTTAATGACAAATCAGCTCAAAGAAATAACTTATCTGATGTTAATGAATGAGCATCGAGAACGTATAATGGAGTAAACGCCTCAACATGGGGTAACCTGGTAAATGCAAGAATACTAACCTGTAATGCAGACGTAGTACGGCTTAAATTTCCTACCAAAACAATATACTTACATATAGTTGTCGAATGACGTCGTTTTAGAGTATATTGTATCTTAGTCACGATTTGATAGTATATAATATATTACACGATGTTCATGCGGACCCTAGCTCCGTATTAAGCGGAATTAAGCGATTGCTCGGAAGCGTTGGCCCTTGCACAATACCTGTATCAATAAAAAGAGCTTGCTGATGCACACTTAGGTCTAGCAGTTTGTGTACGTTAGATGCCTTATAAAATATCTACCACGAAGAGTGGATGTAATTTCGAGGCAGGCAACATATGTGATTCGCCACACCTGTCGGTTTGCCTGGCACACTGTGATGCAAGAAAGTGTTCACTATATGAAATTCATAGCGAGTAAAAACAACGCAGGACTAACTTGATCAATACTAATTAGCTACATTGAGTAAAATCTCAATCTGGAATGAAATATTAAACTCATTTAAATTTGGTTTAAATGAATAGGAATAAAAGATGGAAATAATGTTTTTCTTTAAAACAGGTACAACTTGGGTTGGAAAGATTCTGGGTTATTTACGAAATGATCCTGATCTTGATAAAGTCAAGGAGTACAGATTGGCTCCGCTGGACGTGCTTCACCCAAGTAAGTCGGAAGTATGAAATGTCAGAAAAAAGAGCCAGTCCCAAGGTGTATTCCATGCCACAAAGATCTCGCAATGAAACATAATCTTATCGACTGTATATATTTTAATATTGTAAGAGATTCTTTTTGTCAAGCGACTGTGTCTTGCGTTGTTTGACAGAAATCGGTTTGTTGCATAAGTTTAATTGTGTGTGTGTTTTAATGTGTTGGATTACTAAGTTATTGGCTTGAATACATAGAATTTTGTTTGATCGTCGCTATATAGCTGAAATATTGCTGAACGCGACATTACACTTTAATTCTCTCTCTCTCTCTTACCTGTTATTAGAAGATACACCTCAAAAAATCTTCTCTGACTGTAGTTTCATTAATGCCACTTCTGGGTTGTTATTTTTCACTGGCGTAAGTTCGTGTCGATAGCTGAGAAAATTTAGTCCCACTCTTTATGCTGTAAAGACAATATAGATTTATAGATTCTCCTTACCAGACTGACTTTCATAGCATACCTGCTTTTTAATTTGGCTTTGACAGCATTTGAGTCGCTAGAGAAAAGGATAGGGCAGTCTTGACCCCAACCCTCTCCAGGCATCTTTATCTCATCTTTACGAATCCGATCCACCTCGTCTCCAGGAATTTTGATATTTTGGAACATCATGATGTCTTGCCGGCATCATTGAAAATTGTTGACCGCTTCTCTCTTGCAGGAAACAAGCCTATGTTTATGTATACCTTTGTCTTTTTGAATTTGGTGCTAATACTGTTATATGGAAATGGAATAGGTCTTTGGATTATGGACGTCGTCTAATGGACGACGGCTGGATTATGAATGACGGACTAGACGCTTGTAATCCGCATGCGTCCCACCCAGGTCCACCGGTTTTGCAGCTCCATACATAATAGACGGATTGGGAGGAGTTGCACAAGTATTCTATTGCCTGCGACAGCATTTGAGGTGCACAAGAAATAGCATTGCTTGACCCCCCAAGCTCATCCCCCTGCTCTAACCTTATCTTATAAACTACGCAATTCTCCACCCCATAACCTCAAATACATTACATTAAAGTGCTGCCATGCGAAACAGTCAATACCCCCACCACAGAACCTTCCCCAGGGATGGATAAAACCCCCACACTTATGTTATCTATACATCCCTAGAGATGGGTCCACAACACCCTGGGCTTTGAGTCTCAATAATTATCTAATGTTTTTTGTACTTGCAATGCTATTTTGCTATTCAATTTCAGATCAAAATGTTACATTTTAACTCCTTATTGTATGCTAAATCGATACTTCTATGTTCGTCTTACATGGAGTTCAACAATTTGGTTCATTTGCCTAATTTGTCACACTTGTTAGCTACACTGAAGTTATAAATACAATGTACCAAGTGCTGAATTTGTATCTTGTATCTCAGCCGCGATTTTATTGCATCTGTTGCATCTGTACATGTGGAAACTACGAAGTAACGACACGACCACTAGCACCAGCTTATGCGGAATAGATATACTAGTTCTGGGCTGTGTTGACATGTCAGCTCAAATAAGTAACTAATCTCATGTTAATGGATGAGCATCAAGGGCGTCTGATAGAGTAAATGCCTCAACATGGAGTGACTCCGCGACATTTCGGCACGGGACATTTCGGCACGCAACATTTCGGCATGCAACATTTCGGCACAGACTGAATGGTACGACATTTGAGCCTGCGACAATTCGGCACATTTATTTTTCAAGGCCAAATCATTCCAAAATACAGATTTTCTCATTTTGCTTTTAATATATGTTTTACTTATAAACAGAGCATTTTCAGGGTTACCAAGTTGTAGATTCTTTAACCGTGATTATCCGCGATATTTTAGCAGCTTCTTACATATATGCAGTTGGTTTAGAAAGACATTTGGTTTTGTCATTTGGCTTAATGCCACACTCAAGGTTGTTTCACTCATATGGTGACAGTCAGTTTGGTTGATGGAGGAAGCCGGAGAGAACCACCGCCTGTCGGCAAGTAACTAACAAACTTTCACACATATACTAACTGGGCTCGAACCCGTGCCGATTCAGCGGAGTATGGCTAGCGGTCACCAGCGAAGCGCCTTAGTCCACTCGGCCACAGGTATTGGGGAACATGTACATAATGTGTAATTGTCTTTCAGATATTTTGTAAATATTTTATAAGCAGTATAATACCTCATCAATCAACTAACTGCATATGTGAAAAAAGTTGCCAAAAAATCACAAATAATCACCGTCAGAGAATCTACAACTCCGAAACACTTAAAGTGGTCTGTTTGTATGTTAACCATATGTTGAAAAAAGAACGCGAAAGTCTCTATTTTTAGCATAATCTGGCCTGAAAAAAGGTGCCGAAATGTCGTATGCCGAAATGTTGTACCCTTCACTTTGTGTCGAAATGTCATGTGCCGAAATATAGCGTGCCGAAATGTCGCTTACCGAAATAGCGCGTGCCGTAATGTCCTGACACCCATGGAAGAAACATGGTAAATGCCAGAATACCCAGAAATCTAACCTGTAATGCCCGACGTCTTGGGGTAAATTTCCCACCGAGACAACCCACATATCTTTGTAAAAGAACACCCTGGCCCATTGTCATTTCCAGACCAAATTAAAACCATCCTTCAGGTAATGCTGAATGAAATTTTTTCACCCCTAGGCGCACTTATGGGGTTAAATGAATTCTCTTGTTGTCTTCCCTATGGACCAATGCCGCAATTCTGACGGTGTGACAAACTAGGAACCAAACCGTTGAAATACGAGCGGTTGGACAGAACAACTGTTCATTTCTGTAGAAATTAATATTTTGTATATTCTTCACACACTTCACTTTGCATCGATTGTTCGACTTTTTTTTTTTTTAATATATTTTTATTCCATTTTGATGTCCATTTGAAATTTCATTTAGTGTTTGACAGATTTAACTTGGACATTTATATACACACTCAAACAAAGACAAAGACTTACTACATACATACATACATAAAATAATACATATATACAAAACACATATTTACACACATCACATGCATTCATGCATACGAATACATTTTCATGTTAACATATATTCACATTACAAGTTTAGGCCACATCCGGCCTTTGATAATATAAAGAATAGTGTAGAGACATAAGCATGTACGTATATGTATGCAAACATGCACGTACATACCTACTTTCATAATAATGTAAATAGAGCATCATATCCTACTATCCATTCTCATCACGTTTCTGTCAAGAATATTTTGCTGCTGGTACCATATATTCGTTTATTTACATAGTACTAAAGAAATTGTCAAAAATATCCATTTTTTATGAAAGGAATCCATTTTATGATCCAAATTTGCAATATCTTTTTCTATTTTATAATGGTTATGGAATATGCGTAGTAGTGCTTTCATACACAGATTAGAATTTGATAGTTTCGCCTTGTAAATATATTCTTTGGCGAGCAGCGTCAGTGTATTCATGCTCTTTTGATATTTTCCCCAACCTATAATAATATTTTCTGCATTGATATTGCCTCTAAGCCCAGCAGTAATTTTACACCAATTTCCCATCTCCCGCCAAAATGTTGAAACCCTGTCACACTCGACGAATGCATGTTCAATTGTTTCTCTATTGTTGATACAATTTTCGCAGAGATCATTATCTGCTTTTCCTATTTTATATAAAAAAGATTTTGTACTCCATAGTCTATTCAAAAATCTATATTGAAAGTCTCTGAGTTTGGTAGAAATGGTACTCGTAAAAATACTGCTGAACACATTGCCCCACTGTATGCTCCCCTCCTTTTTTAAATACATTTCCCATTTGTTGCAGGCTGTAGCAAAAATACATTGATCGTTGTTAAGTATATCGTAGTAGCTCCTACATCCCTTCACTTGTCCCACCAGTAGTTCCATGTATTGCGATATAGGGGGGTCTGTTTCGTTAATTGATGAATAATTTACTTCCATTTTTTGTTTCCATTGTCGGGGTATGGACTGTACTAAGTTTATGTAATCTAGAAAGGTTCCCTTTATCCCGTAGGCTGTCTTAAAGTTTCGAAAGTCCATTACTTTGCCATCTTTGCCAATTATATCTCTAATAAATCTAATACCGTGGTTATACCAGTTCTCTATGAATAAGTTTGAGTCACGGAAGTTGCAATTGTACCACAGTGGTTCGTTAAACATATGTAGCGTACTTTTTTCTTTCATAGCTCGTTGGACATTGTACCACGACTGGAAAGTATCTTTCCAGAAGTGATTTTCGATATTTCTTATGACCGCTTTGAGATATTCTGGTCCAAGACAACAAATCTTCTCATAATATTCTCCATCTATGATATTTTGCCATTTGCCACTTTGTAGAATCAATTTCCGCATCCAAGAAGACTTCAATGATTGTATAAAATATTTCAGATTAGTCATTCTCAATCCGCCGTTTTTGTAGTCTTGGGATATAATAACTCGTTTTATCCTATCTGCGCCCCCATTCCATATGAACTTGAAGATGATGGAATTCAAATCTTTAATATCACTGTCTGGAGGATTTGGTAGGGAAGTGAAGAGATGTAAAAGCTTTGACAAGGCCAGAGATTTAACAACTGTTACTTTACCAAGTAGGGTTAAGTTTCTTAGTTTCCATTTACTGAGTTCTCTTTTGAGGTTGTTTAACTTAGAAATGTAATTAATTTTCCATATATCATGAAAGTCTATAGAACTGAACTTTATACCCAATACTGTCAATTCATTAACCCAGGATAGTTTAATTTCTTCACAGATATTGATCTCTGAACCACTCAGACAACCGATCCACATTGCGTTTGTCTTTTCAATATTGATTTTCAAACCAGAATATTCATAAAAGTCTCTTAGGCAATTTAATGATTCTCTTAGAGATTTTTCCGAACCGTCAAGGATTAGCTGGGTATCATCTGCGTATTGGCTAATTTTGTATTCGGCATTGTTTATCCAGATTCCACGGACACCTTTGTTGTCCCTGATCCTTTTCCCTAGAACTTCCGCACAGAGTAAAAACAAGTATGGCGATATGGGATCGCCTTGTCTACAACCTCTTGTAATGTCAAAGAAGGGTGAGAGATGACCATTTTGAATAACACAGCTCTGAATGTTTTTGTAAAAGAGTTGTAGCCATTTTTGAATGGATTGTCCGAACTTAAATTGTTTAATGACCCCATTTATAAAGTCCCAAGATATTGAGTCAAAGGCTTTTTCGAAATCTATTGAAAGTAAGAGCCCAGGAATCTCTTTATTTTTTGTTTCAAACATTACATCATATAATAGCCTCACATTCTCTCCGATTGAGCGGCCTGGGATGAACCCCTTTTGGTCTCCATGGATAAGTTTCCTAAGAGTTGTTTTTAATCTTTGAGCTATACACGACGATATTAACTTATAACCTACGTTGAGGAGAGAAATCGGTCTCCAGTTTTTCAAGTTATTTCTTGGTTTATTTGGTTTCGGCAGGCATGTAATTACGCCTTGCCTCTGTGTTATTGACAGTTGTCCCTTATCAAAACCTTCGTTGGCTGACCTTAATACAAACCCCCCTAATTTTCTCCAGAACATTTTATAAAATTCTACCGGATAACCGTCAAGGCCTGGGCTTTTCTTATTTTTGGATTTTTTCAAAGCTTGTGCAAGTTCCTCATACCTTATGTAGCCCTCTAATTGTTCTGCTTCTGCGTCCGAAAGACCATTTAACTGAGTATCTGATAGATATTCATTGATCTTTTCTTTTTCTTTTTTATTCTTTTCTGAGTAAAGTTCACTGTAATAGTTTCTTTGTTCGACTAATATCTCCTTTGTATTATATACAGTCTCCCCTGTTGTTGTAGTTAAGTTTGTAATGAGTTTATTGGTAAAGTTGCGTTTCTCCATTCCAAGAAAATATTTTGTTGGTTTTTCCCCCTCATTCATCCATTGTGTCTTTGATCTCGCAATTACCCCTTGTATCTGATTATTTCTTATCTCTTCTAAGTCCTGTTTTGCCTCAGTTAATTCGTGTATTTTGGTAAAATTACTCGATATTTCGGCTTCTAATGTTGCTATTTTTGCCTCCAAATTATTTTCTTTTTCTGATTCCTTTTTTTTCTTAATGGAAGAATATTTTATTGTATCACCTCGTATTTTCATTAATAATGTATCTAAAAAAAGTTGACTACTTATGCTAAGCTGTAATTCCATTGAGGGTATATGTTTCAAGTGATCTCTATTATACGGTAGTGGAGCATATTCATCTATTGTTTTGTCTATCAAACTGTTTACTAAATCAACGTACTGTTTATCTTTTAACAATGAGCAGTTAAGTTTCCAAAAGCCTCTGCCTCTTTCTGCATTTGTGAATTGGCAGCTCAAGGTTATTGCTAATGGTCTGTTTTATACCCAGGGATTATATCCGATTTCGTTGTAATATTGTATATATCTTGGCTTGTTAAAAAGAAGTCTAGCCTTGCTTGTTTCCGAGGGTTTTTTTTACGCCAAGTATATCTCCGAACATCTGCATGAGTCATTCTCCAAGTATCGACAAAATCTCTTTCCTCCTTAATGTTTAGGACAGTATTTCTCGCATTTGGATTATTTACGTGTTTGTAATTGTCTGTATCTAAATCTT
>JAVTVY010037698.1:0-15940 GCA_036873755.1 Hanleya hanleyi
ATTTAGAGGCTGCCTCTAAATAATATATACCATGGTATAAAATGCCAAGCCTGCCATAATTCGTATTTAGAGGCTGCCTCTAATTATTTTGTACCATGGTATAAAATGCCGAGCCTGCCATAATCCCTATTTAGAGGATGCCTGTATATCGCCAAGCCTGCCACAATTCGTATCTAGAGGCTGCCTCTAATTATTTTGTACCATGGTATAAAATGCCGAGCCTGCCAAAATTCGTATTTAGAGGCTGCCTCTAATTATTTTGTACCATGGTATAAAATCGCCAAGCCTGCCATAATTCCTATTTAGAGGATGCCTCTAATTCATTTTAGCCGTAAGTCGTAAATTTTCGCCTTCTTATTACTTCCACCAATGATATGCGCTTTCACAAATTTGGTGCCACATCTCTACACGCTTGTTACAAGTTTACTCATTGGTCAAATTTAATATTCTTGATATGACATCGAGTTGTTTATGACTTACGGCTAAAATGAATTAGAGGCATCCTCTAAATAGGAATTATGGCAGGCTTGGCGATTTTATACCATGGTACAAAATAATTAGAGGCAGCCTCTAAATACGAATTATGGCAGGCTCGGCATTTTATACCAGGGTATATATTATTTACAGGCAGCCTCTAAATACGAATTGTGGCACGCTTGGCGATTTACAGGCATCCTCTAAATAAGAATTATGGCAGGCTCGGCATTTTATACCATGGTACAAAATAATTAGAGGCAGCCTCTAAATACGAATTATGGCAGGCTTGGCATTTTATACCATGGTATATAATATTTAGAGGCAGCCTCTAAATGACGAATTCTGGCAGGGATGGCCAACCATAGAAGTGCGATGGCCCCTCTCGGCCATCATAGATTACGCCAGTGGCCGTGTGGTAAGTTCGTATGCTTCGGAGAATCATAGTTTATATTTGTGAGTCCGAATCGTCTCTTTGACATCAATTTTTTTTCGTATTCATAAAAATTTGAGATTATTTTCTTCGAATTATGAAGCATAATAGAACTTTAAAATATCTTCATTGATAATTAAAAGCATAGATGTATTTATAATTCGAATTTGAAAAAAAGTATATAGTACGCGCGTTGGTTAACTGTTCTACGTTCAAGTCGACCTTCGAACTTATTTATTTGTCAATTTTTACTCAGAACTATTATGTTGAAGGCATCATAATCAGAGTAGCCGATTTATATATTTTTTGAGTGATCAACTGCTGTCAGCGTGAGTGTCACCTTTGGAAAGGGAAATGCGAACTGTGTGAGAATTTTACCATCAGGCCGAACAAGAAAAGTATCTGTTTCACAATTTCATTGGGCTCGGTGTGGATGAGCGCATGATATGGACATAAAGGTATCGATTTTCCAGCGATGTAGAGGGCGGTGCGACAGTTCTACACGAGGAAAGAGTGAACCAGCAACACCCAATGATATGTCTCCCACTCACACAACACCATCTTCACGACGTCGCGGTTTCTATTTGTGAGCCAAAGGCGAACCCTTGACCAACTTGCATAGCAAACCGCGTTCCGCCCACATTCCAGTTACGTGACCTAGAAAAACTGCGCTAATGGTATATAATACGTTTGGGATTTACTTTCGCTGCTAAACTATTCGCTGATACCGAATGTAAAATATTTAATCCAAGCACGCATAACAATAAAATATTAATGGATAGACCAGTAAAATTTTATAGAAATCCGTGCGTTTCAACCCAGTTCAAGTCCTTCGATTCAGTGGGAAGGTGAAGTCGGATACACTGACATCGCGGGCCGCCTTTAAAGCTTCGGTGTTTTCTACCTTTGCCTGGCTTGTTGGCTGTTTGATGGTAGATGAATGGGTTTATTTTCTCTTCAAAGCGATGAGATAAAACATCTACTTAATAACAACTTTATCATGTTATCTTATGCTCTTATAGATGCTGGGGCTAAGCAGTGCTTACGCGATTTTACTGACATAATTCAATTGCTTAATGCCAAAGCAACAACACAGGTCAAAATTAACATAGCCACTAAAAAGAACAGATGGTACAACGGGCCATTGCAATTTTAAAACGCACCCCCCCCTGTGGATGGTTTTCTAAATGTACCCCCCGGGTAAATTCTTTTTTTTTGACCGACCCCCCCTCCCCCCTAATATATTTCTGAGGCAAAGAATACCCTCCCCCCATAATAAAATTGTAGTCCACACCCCCCTCACTAATAATAACAACTCTTTTTGACCCCCCCAATACATTTCACATAGACATCCCCCCCCCAAATAACTAAACCATCCACTCCGCCCATGAAATCAAATGAATCCTTTTAAAAGTACCCGGTGGATGGTTTTTAAAAATACACCCCCCCTCCCCAATATATTTACTTGTTTACCCCCCCAATATATTTCAGGGTTATGAAGAATACCCCCCCCCCAATATATTTCAGGGTAATGGAGACCCCCCCAATATATTTCAGGGTAATGAAGACCCCCCCAATATATCCCAGGGTAATGAAGACCCCCTCGCCAACATATTTCCGGCTTTTATTTCCAGTTATAATATTTGGTGGGTGGATACATACTGAGGAGACGATGTGTCTTTACCACATTGATCCAATACTGCAGTTGCCATGGCAACCAAATTGTGATTTCATTTTGTGCGAACTGTCATTTTCGTGTCCGGTATATGGACCTATTGGACGGATACATGTAGCCTTCAAACTTGGACATGGTGAGTGGATATTATTTCAGCTCTGAATAGGAGAAAAGATTCCAGGAAAACAGCCTGAAGAAGTTTCTTTGCCACTTGAATTCATGATGAATAAACGCCTCTTAAATTACTGCAGGGAAACCAGTGATTTGATATGTCAGTGACCTTAACCGAATATTAAAACTTTAGCAATCGTTAATCAGTGCTTGGTTGATTTGGATTCCATTGAATCTGTTGGTCTTTGAAATTTTGCCTTAAAATCTAGGTTAGATAGCAATTTGTGATAGATGAAATGAGAATTCCACCGTAAAGATTTGTTCTGTCTGTCACACTTAAATCTAAATTCTAAACAATTGAAATAACAGCATACACATGTACATGTATCATTGAAAAAATTACACTAGGTAGCCCGATAATTTTTCGCAAACTGTGACATAGAGGACACTGGCAACCATAATCTGCAGCATCAAACAATTGATGTATAAATGCATTGAGATAATAATAGGAAATGTGAAAACAGTAAACACTAGATTACCAAAATATTGCTGATACTTTATTAGCATACACAGGTGAGCATACATGTATAACTCTCATCAATTTTCCACTTTCTTGGAAAAGGCCACTATGGTAAGTACATGTAATATCTACAGACATACATGTACATTTTCTGTTCAAACTTGAGCCTAAGGCTTTGAAGGGGGACTGCTCTTTTAAATATACTTGGGAAATAATTGAAAAATGTTACTATTCAGAGGAAATGTCTAAAACGACTGCTTTGGTCTTTCATGCTCCATATAAGCATGGAATTGTCAAGACCATCATAATGATATGTCATCAGGAATCAACCTCTGTTCAAGTTAATGGAGTACTAGCTCAACCAAAAATACCAGTTAAAAAGGCAGAGCAAAAATGCCAACAGCTTTCATTCTAATTGTTCAAAAATGTTTGAAAAATAGAAACTCACAACTTATGTGTTAAAATAATTTAACATTGTACATAATGTCAGGCAACGCATGCCTACTAGAAACTTTGGAGAAGAGTAAATAATTCATACGTACACCATTAATATCAGTTGCCGAGAAAATATGCCCATTGATATAAATAATATTAGCAAATTACCTATATACAGCAACTACATGTACGATATATTCCTTATTTAATCAGCATCTCCAAAAGAGTTGCCAATTCCTATTATTTGTCATGGCTATTCCATAAAATCAGATGTATTCCACTGATTGAACTCAGTTCATACATAGATAGATCATATATCAAAATGTGCCCCATTTATATTTTACACCAGTTTCTATATCTCTGACTGCATTAGACCATAATTATACTTCATATAGGCCTACAATACAGGTGAAACAGTATTAAACATATGCCATGATGATTCAAAGAGGGGATGTGAGGGCATAAACATAATTTGTAAGAGGGCAGTATCCTCAGATATGAATGTGGGCTTTGAGTAAACAGATACTTGACCTATAGGTCATATCCACTGATTAGTATCTAGTTGGCCGTAATGGGGTATGGAGTGGCTGGATATCTGTTGGCCAGCCAGCCAGCCAACAGGGTCTTGAGCTATCAGTTTGTTGACACTTGACCACTCTTAGAGAAATTTGTCTCAGCAGGACACACATTTTATTACCTTTTAAATACCGGTATTGGTTACATTTTTGTACTGCCTGGGTGAAATAATTTCAGCCTAGGATTACTAATCTGCAATTATTTCTGTCAGGGATTTTGACCAGATACATGCACATTGGGCACAGAATAGCACAATTTACAGCAAGAAGATCTTCGCTGATTTTCCAGTTATTGTTCAAGAGTTCTCTTGAAAATACACTGTTTTCATTTTATTAGGATGGGGAAAATGACAGCAGTTATTTGCAGATAAAATATCAACCATTGCCCATTTAGGGTTGGGCAGCCAAATTAGTGAGATCATATATCATATTTCACTGAATGGAAATGCCAAGGCTTTATTTTCGCACCTTTCCGAGACAACACAAAATTGACTTGAAATAGATCAAAGGACTGGGACAAGAGTTAACAAGAGCCCAAGGGGCTTCAATATACGCCCGTATATCTGGAATTACATTGGGCTAAATTTCAAGGTTTTTTAATAGCCTCATTCCAATTGGTAGTTAGCAATACAGAGAACGGTCTACAATTTTGTGCTTCTGAGAATGTAACATATATCACATCTTAAATTGATTGATAAACTAAAATGAGCTTAACTCTTGGTAACTAGTTGACCTTGAAGCAAGAGCCAAGAGCTCACATATCCCACACTGAAATCGACAATAATCAAACACAAACAAATAGTAGTGTTCCTGCAAATGGATTCCTTTCAGACGAGAGAATTTTTCATGAAGGAAGAAGAAAGTGATGAAGTAAATCTTTGTTCTTGAGTTAATAAACAGATATGAAGTTCATAAAGGACCGCTCTCCCCGTTAAATTAGTAAATGTATGGTTTTATTCCACAACAGTTTAACTAAATGTAGCTGTTTCAAACATGGGATTCAACTCAACAGGACAAATGCCATATGCATGTAGGGGAGAGAACTCTGAAAATTCCAATCTAACACAGTCAGCTAAACTTGATTCAGTTTTGGGGGACTATGACCTTGACCTTTGACAAATTGATCTCAAATTGTATGGCTCCTCTTTGCCATGCGAGTTAAGGTATACCCAAATTTTGGTACCAATCCAATTATTTTTTAATGATTTCCTGATTTTGGGGTCACAGTGATCTTGACCTTTGACCTAAATTTTGGTACATGACACATCGTCTTCCCTCAATGTATCAATGGACCGTGAAATCATGATTTTTATGAATTCAATGATTTTGGCGGTCAGAGTGACCTTGACGTTCGATCTTGACCTACATTTTGGTAATTGCCACATGTCCATCTAAGGTATCTACTGACACAAAATAAGTAATTTTCTTGATTCTGGAGTCACAGTGACCTTGACTATTGACCTAAATTTTGGTATACGACAAACCGTCTCTCTGTAATTTCTCAGTGGACACAAAAAAATCATGATTTTTAACAATTTCATGAATTTGGGTCAAGGTGACCTTGACCTTTGACCTTGACCTACATTTTGGTATGTGACACATCATGTCTCCCTATTGAATCTACTCACAAAAAATTAGCAATTTTTAATGATTTCCAGATTTTTAGGTCACACTGACCTTTGACCTTGATTCTGGAGTCACAGTGACCTTGACCATTGACCCGGATCTAAATTATGAAAATGACAAAACAGCTCCCCGTAATTTTCAATGGACTCAAAAAATCATGACTTTTAACAATTTCACGATTTGGGGTCACAGTGACCTTGACCTACATTTTGGTAGGTGACACATCGTGTCCCCCTAATGTATCTACTGACACAAAAAAATGTTATTTTAAATAATTTCCTGATTTTGGGGTCACAGTGACCTTTGACCTTGGCCTATTTTTTTGGTATGCGTGCGACACTTCATTTCACCCTATTGAATCCACTCACAAAAAAATACAATTTTCTAATGATTTCCTGATTTTTCGGTCACACTGACCTTTGACCACTGACCGTGACCTACATTTGGTATGAAACACATCGTTCCCCCTAGGGCATGCCGTTACGGCAGCTGTAAGTCGGCTAAATATAAAATGAAAGGTATTTATAAACCGTAATGATAAACAGACGGACGATCATAGAATGTCATATCTTAAAACTAAAAAAGAATACAAAATCTTAGTGCGTAGAACCAAGTCACAGTTCTATAGTAGCCTAATAGATAAACTACAAGATGATAAAGATCGTGATGCATCGTACTACTGGAAACTCTTAAAAGAACTCGGCGGAACACAAAGACAAATAGACAGGATACCGATTGACAATCAAGCAATCGCTAGCCATTTTGCCCAGCTTCTAGGTAAACCACAAGAGAACACGATGAACGCTGATCTTCCAGATAATCCGTCCGCGGAATATGATAACAATCTAAACACGCCAATCACAGCCATCGAAATTCAACATTCTCTTGCTGAACTGGGTAATAATAGTCCGGCAGATATGTAACAAAAAATGGGTCGATTGTGCACTTTGTGATAAAAGCATGCAACTTTGCATAGTGACAGAGAAACACATATTATTCATTTTTAGAGGGGGAGTCCGGCTTGAAAATCCGTAGTTGGCCGCCATCTTGGATTTCAAAATGGCCGGCATTAGAAACCATCAAATTCGCAAATCGGCACTTCTAAGACACATAGAAGGTTAATTTAAACGGCTATACCCACATTTGCGTACCCAAGGAAATTGATCACCACACGTTTGCTGCACCAGAAAGGATGGATTTTAAGATGGCGGCCATTTTATTTAAAAATGGCTGCCGAGAATCACTTATTTCGACGGTTATGTGACGTAGGTGAATCGATAGACAAAAATCTACTTTTGGGTGACTTAAAAGGATTTTTTGGCATCAGTAGACACTCATTCATGTAGTTTGATACCTGCAATATATAAAATTAGTCAAATTCCAGCACAATGTGGGTTAACCTTGCTGCATCATGCAGCCAGAATGCGCTGGCTTCTGAGAATGGATACCAAACTGGCTGTCATTCATCTTTGGTATAAGTTCCCTATTCAAACTTACTATTCAAACTTAGAGAAGCTTCTCCTGAAGAACGGAGAAGAAACCAAGTCCAAATGGGACGGGCCTGAACGGCGGGTCTCTATACGCATTCCCTTCGGTTGGGAGCTCTTCCAGACCTCTACAAACCATTGCTACTTGTATGATCAAACAGTAACTTAGTATAACCTCGTAAACAATAGCATTCTTCAACGAGGTCGACCCTGGCTCAACCTTCGACAACTCGCGGCACAGTGGACTTATTTGAGTGAGTTGAGTATGATTAGGTCATACGTGTACATGGACTAAGATACGTTCCTTGGCAAGCTTTTTATGGTTAAAAATCCCTGTTAGTACACCATCTTGGATATCAAGCTGTTCGCCATCAGCGAACATTGAAGCCTAAAATGGATATCTGTTACAAGGCTGGTTTACACATTGCTTTGGCCGAGGAAACTGATTAAGTGACTTCTGTGCGGAACAATGCCCAGTCGGAGACGACCACCATTATCATACACATGGATACTAAAATACTAACAAAACACTAAATCTGATAATCCCTTCAGTCTTCTCCAAGATATAGCCAGTGGATGTGGCATAATCAGTATCAGTTGATTCTTCCCTTGCGATATTGGGTCCAGGCGTGTCTGATCTTGGTAGGCGATGTCCTCGAAATATTCTCCCTACACTTGGAGCTAAACGGCTAAAAATTTACCACAATATGTCTGGGTTAAGCTCTTTCCATAACCTTGCCTTTCAAGATCAGATTACTATAATGCAGTTTTTGAGATCCCACCATGTCCCATGGTTAAGCTTCTCCGTGATATCTTGCAAACCTATAGTATTATGCAAGCATGTCCAGATTTTTTTCAATAGGATATGCCACTAGTCAGAGAGTTTTAGTCGCAAATTTTTGGAAAGTTCAACCGCGATGAACTGGATTTGCCATGCATGTCAGTTGACTGTGCTACCATTGCTTCATCATTGAAGGAGTCCCATTACCAGATTCATATTTATCAGTTACTCCGGAAATGGAATAAGCTCATCAGTAATCCATGTTATATTTGTTGACCACAATTTCTCTAATGATCGAACTTAGTTGTATTATAGAAATGGTTATTCATAATGTTGTGGACAAAGTGTCAGCTTGAAGCATTGGATAGGGATGAGGCTGGTTCCCGGGTTGCCTATCCTGCCAGCCGAGTCGCCAAAAGCGTGATTGAAATCCAAAGTTCCAGGACTGGCATACAGAACTGCAGTTCTGGTTTTTGCATCATTTGTATTCCTGATTCGGGTATGGGATTTCAACGACAAACTCAATCTATGAATATTGCACTCCAATATACCAAATACAGACATGACTAAATATTTGACTAGCTTGTCAATGAGCATTTCATCATCCTCGAATCACAATGCTAGTTTCCAGTAATGGCGATAGAACACAAATAGAAAAAGGTGATAGTGGTGCCGTTGGCCTTAGCGGAAGTCCTGCTACCCTTACAGGAAGTCATGTTGCCCTTACAAGAAGTCCTGCTGCCCTTTTGCGCAGGGTAGCTAGGCGCTGGTCAAGAAGGCTCACATAATTTTAGGACCGGCCATGCCACCCCACTCAGATGTTTGCGAAAAACAAATGACTTCGCTGATGATAGGTTGGATAGGGCTCATTTTGTTCAGTAATCTTAGTGCCTCTGCCTCTTCACATCTTTAGTGGACTAATGAATTGTAAAATATGGCCTCTCATTGAATGCGCAGAGACTCATTAAAATTCGCACTGCTTTGTTTGCTCTGAGCAAAAGTGATACAGGAAACTTACAGTGTGTCTCGTAGTTTTTTATTTCATTCTTGTTGGTGGAAATATATGTGTTGAAGCTAGACATGAATACCAGTACATTCGTAAAATAAATCATTAAGTAGTACAGAAATTCCAAACCGAGACGAATACTTGCAACTTCCCCAAACTGATATTTTCTGGCCTACTTATCGCTTGCTCATTCTGGAGCACACACATCTATCAAAACCACATCTCTAATTTCCAAAGTTTGTCCTTACAACCTGCTCCTGGTTGGAAACTCGTGTTGAACCAGACAGCTCCTGAACAGCTGTAGATTCCTGCATCACAACGATAACTGGATAGTATGTACATCCATGATCAACCATAAGCATACGGAGAAGATGAAAATGGGAATTCAAGTAGTGTTCCATATTAAAATGGAAATTCTTCTTCGAGAAATATTGGAAACCTTTTCCCGAAGAGAGTAAGGATTTGCCGGAAAGTAAGAAGACCAAAAACGCTTATGTTGCCAAAATAGTTAATGAAATCGGAACCGGTGTCATAATAAATTTCTAATGTTCCCAAAGAAACATATCTGGAGAAATTTTATGTATGAAACAAGCGGACTCGAGATGGCAAAGCTGCCACGAAGTGTCGGAAGTCCAAGCCCCAACTGACCTAGCTGAAGAATGCATTTTCTCCTCGCGCTTGAATTGTATGATTGTTTTTATTTTGGTGATATTAATGCTGTTATATGAATTATGGGCGCAGAGATTCTATTATTGAAGAGGGATGAATATTGAGTGACTGACTAGATGCTAGGTTTATCAGCAACTTGTCAACAAGCTTGCTGTTTCTTCGCGATGTATGGAATGGGACTGGGTGTTTGTAGAAAAATCATCCAGTAAAGTATGAGAGTCTTGAGTGAATTCTCACAAAGAAGAGAGTCATGCTGACATATCCACCGCACAGACTCGCCACAGATGGGGTTACTAGCTTTTTCTCCGTTGTTCAAGAGGGGCTTCTCCAATTGAGTGGGGATGGAAAACTAGCACGAAAATTGAATGGCAGCCATTTTGACTTCTCAGAAATGATCATATTCTATTTCGAACAGAAGATCTATATTGGGGAAACTATACATGCAACAAGCTTAATTTATTCGAATTATGCTCAGCACTCTGTCACGGAGATTAGTCTCCAGCGTCACTAACTTCATATATTGCAGACATCACCGATGCAAATACACGATGCCACTTGTCAGGTCAATCAAATGTAGAGTATTCGGTAAATACCCAAGATGTGACCTATTCCGGATATCAGCTATGTGAATGAGTTGGAGAGATATGTAAAAGTTGGGTAAAGTTGACGTTTGACGACTGAAAAGCAACCATATCAGTGTACAGAATAACTTCTCTTGGTACCTCACTTTCAGACTTTAGAATACGGAGGATTCTAGGATGTAGCCGTAGTATCTCAACCGCGCTTTTATTGCAGCTGTTCATGTGGAAACTTAACCACACGTGTCACTTGTCCACAGGTAACCATGCAGTGTCCAAAGACATGAAAAACATTTTAGGCCACTCAGAAGTAGAAGTTTGTGCATCTGTTCACGTAAGTCACATAACAATGAAAATAAGCGATTCTCGGCAGCCATTTTGAAAAGAAAACGACCGCCATCTCGAATTCCATCAGTTCTGATGCAACAAAATTGTGGTGATCTGCTTCCTTGAGTATGCAAATGTGGGTATTATCGTTTAAATTGGCCTCCTATGTGTCTCAGAAGTGCAGAAATGCGACTTTGTGGTATTTGATGGCGGCCATTTTGAAATCCAAGATGGCGGCCAAAATATGGATTTACAAGCCGGACTCCCCCTCCAAAAATGAATCATACGTGTTTATCTATCATCCTGCCAAATTTCATGCTTTTATCAAAAAGTGCACAATCATTTCACATATCTGCCGGACTATAACAAATGCCCCGCGATTTCAAATAGCAACATTAGTATAATATTTGATACTCTATAACTTTATCTATACAGTTTACACATTGTTTAATTTAGCAAAATGGAACGTAATTAACATTTATTTTTAAGATTCTAGCACATTATTTCCTTTTTGTCCGCAATGGCAACAGCGTATCACAGCAGAATGTCTACATATTGTGCACATTGATAATAAGTCATGAAAGAAGCGCCACGTCGATACATAGAGGGGGGGGGGAGTGATGGGGGATATTTTCTCTTTCTTATTGTTCTGTTTTGACCCAAGCCACTTGGGCAAACGCATTATTATAAATGTGTGGTAGTCCGTCAAGGCTTAACTGAAAATAAGGAGAGGTAGAATGAACTGTCCTATCGGACATATTAAGATATTAAAAATGGAAATTGGAAGAAAAATCAAACTGGCGTATCTGACTTGGCTAAAAATTCAACAATGAATTTTGGGAAGGTGGGATTTTATCTATCCAAGGGGGACTACTCAAAATGGCTTGACTATCTCGAGGCAAAATGTGGTCGTCATACCAAACTGACGTATCTGACAGGACTCAAAATTCAAAAGAGGAGCTGGAAATGACATTCTGTGTATGCGATGTACTTGCCGCAAGGCATAGTAGGGAAACAACTTGATTTGGCGTAGTAAAAAAACTTATATACGAAAGAGGGAAAATGAGGGGAAATGCCATATCTGAATTGACTAAAAATTCAAGACTGAATCTTGTAAAATGGCGTATTTGACATGACTAAAATTTCAAGAGTGTGTCTTGGGTAATTAAGTTATATCAACCCAAGGGGAACTATTCAGTATTAAACATGGCTAAAAATGAAGGTGACATCCCATCTAGCCGAGGAATGCAACTCGATATGGTGTAATTCTTCGCAGATTAAAATGGAGGTGAAACTGGCATGGTCATCGACTATGAGATTGATCAAATATATTTAACATGAATAGGTATTTGCCATGACTAGAAAATTGATGTGCTTCTCTCCGATGTGGAGGCGAAGAATGTCCGGTGGCTAAAAGTGTCCATCCCCTATCTTTTAACCCAGCTAGGATACTTTCCCTATAAATGAATCACATTTGATAACTTAAGTGGTTACAATTGTGCAATATTGTAACGAAACGTTGTTTGAAGTTCGTTTCAATGTTGCACAATTACCTATTTAAAAGACCGTTTCCTTAAAAGAATCGTTTCTTATAGAGAAATTCCATATTGAAAAGCGTATACTAGTATGAAGAGTCATCTTTTCAATATGTTTTCTTAAGTGGCTAACCACTTCAAAATACCACTTAAGACGTCCTTGTACGCAAGAATTGCGGATTAAGGTGTCAATCTCACGGAATCCACATCGGGGACAAGTGTCTGTCCTTGGTTGCAACAGAAAATGATATGAAAAGGGACACTGATCACAAGGACATTCTTATCCAACACACCGGCTACGAGTGTTAGTGGACGAAATTGATCATAACTGGGTAAACATATGGACCAAACCCGTATTTCAGTTAATAAGAGAACCGTAAACTGAGGTGTATTCGGACATCGGGGTGAATTCGCACAAAAGACCAAGAAAAGTATAAAAGTTCATTTTTTCACATTTAATATTAAGCAAACCTTGTTTTTATCTTCTATTATTTTCTTTTCTCCCAGGTAAGTTATCATACGACATCGAAATGATCATCTTAGACACCAGAGGGTTTTTTTCTGGAAGTTTGAAACCTCAGTACACTTCTTTTTTCGATTTTTTTTTTACCCCTCGGCCATTTTGGCCTCGGGGTATTGTCGTCGCCATGTCCGTCCGTCCGTTAACGCATTTTAGGCAAAACCGCTTAAGACACAACCACCTAATTTTGAACACTTATTTATCTAGTGCTGAGTCAGACGCCTATCGAAAGTTGGTCCCCTCGGCCCATATTTTACAGAGTTATGCCCCTTTACAGATATATTAATTTCTATTTCTGTCCTATATGCCTGAATGTAACCAACTATATCTGCAGAACTGTGTTCGGTATAGCTACTATATTTTCAACACTTATTTATTTAGTGCCGAGTCAGACTCCTATTGAAAGTGGCTCCCCTCGGCCCATATTTTACAGAGTTATGCCCCTTTACAGATATATTAATTTCTATTTCTGTCCTATATGCCTGAATGTAACCAACTATATCTGCAGACCTGTGTTCGATATAGCTACTTTATTTTGGAAACTTATTTATATTGTTGTATTCTACAAGCCAACAAAGGATTACTCGCCTCGGTTTATGGAGTTATGCACCTTTTGGATGTAATAATCTCCGATTTTAGTATCTGTAGCTGAATGCATGTACAAGTTATATCTGCAGATCCGTGTTCGGTACAGCTTAATTGTCTCAGTTCTTATTTTTACAGAGTACTATGTCAGACGCCTATCAAAAGTGGCTCCCCTCGGTCCATATTTTACAGAGTTATGCCCCTCTACAGATATATTAATTTCTATTTCTGTCCTCTATGCCTGAATATAACCAACTATATCTTCAGAACTGTGTTCGGTATAGCTACTATATTTTGGAAAACTATTTATATTGTTGTATTCTGCAAGCCAACAAAGGATTACTCGCCTCGGCTTATGGAGTTATGCCCCTTTCGGAAGTAGTAATCTTCGATTTTGTTATCTGTAGTTGAATGTACCAGTTATATCTGCAGATCCGTGTTCGGTACAGCTTAATTGTCTCAGTTCTTATTTTACAGAGTTATGCCCCTTTCTACCATTCAGCCAATTTGGCCTTGGGGTATTGTCATGGTACAACCACCTCGCTGGGGGTCTAATAACACCCCAGCCACCAGTCAGATTTTTGGACCGGATTCGGGGCCTTCGCGCACATCGCCGGAAGTGACATCATATATAGTAAAATAGATGTTTAACGAAAATTTTGATTACTTTTCAAGTCTGCATAATACCTCCGTTGACCTAGCGTTAAAAAGAATTATCTGGAGATAATTTTTCCTGTTTATCTGGACAGAGCATATGAAAAGTAGTTCGCTCATGTGCAACACTAAAGGAGTCGTTTGGTCGGATTCAAACTGAACCGTGCGTTGGTTGGTTTCCCCTATACGTCATAGCAACGTAGTAAAGGTCAACTTCCGCTATTGGAGGTAGGGATGTTATTGGAGCCTGCGAAATGGAGCATGCGCTGTGGGGAGGTTGGTCATGGTATACGTCTGTCCGTTCATCTGTTACTGATTTTAGGGAAAACCGCTCGCGATAGGTTTCAGCCGCCAAATTTCGACCACTAAATTACTTGTAGTCATGATGCCCATCTAAAATGACACACCGGTACAAATTCAGCAGTGAAGTTGGAGTAAACAGCACACTTAATGTAATACCACTTAGCATGGGCAGTTCTATACTCCATACACTGATCCATACACTGCAAATTGCAAATTACTTTTGGCTGGATCATCCCACAAAGAACTATCTCTTCCCCAGTTCACACTACACATGGGTCTCATTCACTTGGAGAAAGCCGAGGGGTTTTGATTAGATCAATCTCATATGTTCAATCTTTGCAAAACTTCTACTGGTTACGGAATGTCTAACTAAGCTCTGGCCATATGTTGATGGATATTTTCCGATATAGCAGAGCCAAAAAATAAAATACAACAAGCACAATTTGTTCGAGAAATTTTCAGTTTGTACCAAAGGGGTGAATTCGGACACACTAAAAATAATCGATAAAGATATTTCCGTGATGCCCGTTCCCATTTATTACACAATGAATGTCGATATCAGATGGTTATGCTCGAAAAAACACCAATTTTACGAAATCGCGAAGCCGCATATCAAATTGAAGCGGATTATAACATTTCGTGATACCAAGAGTTATCTCCCTTTTGGCCCATTTTTCGAATTTACGTCAAAAATGACTGGTGGTTTTATCTTGCGCCCGAGTGATCGAATACGCTTCACAGAAGGCATGTATTCGCATGAGCGTCGCTAGGATTTTTCAAAGGGAGGTAGACTATCATAGCACTTTAGTCGAGGATCCAGGGGCAGCCTAGGCTTTGGAAGCTCCGGAGATGCGTTCTAAGCGTTTTCCAGGAATTAAATTTGAACATAATATATGCAGATTTAGGGCTATATTATACAGCTCTGGGACCTTAGATGGCCCATGGAGTTAACTCCATGGATGGCCTGAGATGCATTCTGAGCGATTTCCAACAATTAAACTAACACATCATTTGTCTAATATCAGTATTATATTTTATTCTCTTGTCATCTTGAAAAACACAATAATAATGCTTTGGGCCGATGTACCACAGTAGTATAGAAAAGCTAAAACAGGTCCCCTTCTGCCGGGGGAGGTAACTCTTGGTAGCGGTAGGTGGCGTTGTGGTTATGGATTGCATCAGCATTGGCTGTGTGCCAAGTTTTTGACCTTGTATTCCTCCGCGGTAATGCGGTCATGTCTGGCGGTGATGCGGTCGCGGAAGAAAAAGTAGTCCCCAAACTTCAAATACGCTGCATGGTCCGATTGGGTCGTATGAGGTATCAATGTGAAGTATTCGTGAAGGCGCATCTGATGGGCTGGGTGTGGGGTTGAAATATCGTTATTCTGCGCATGCGCGGTGGACCAAGCGTATCGAAATAGACGTTTTGGGATCTAGGGGAGCCCCTAATGGGCCGATGGAGTCGAATGAGGTATCAATGTGAAGCCTATGTGAGGGGGCATCCGCCTGGACTAGTGCCTCGGCCGTTGTCAACATTCTGCGCATGCGCAGGCAGGGAATTGTGGGAAAAGCGTATGCAAATAGGTGGACCACTAATGGTCCAATGGAGTTGAGTGAGGTATCAATGTGAAGACTATGAGAGGGGG
>JAVTVY010037699.1:0-16405 GCA_036873755.1 Hanleya hanleyi
TATACAATATAATATTGTACTTCATGCCAATTGAACAATTTCTTGTAGTGGAAGTGTTTTATGTTGGTACTCTTGCATTGCACTGACCTGGGGCAATTTACACATCCAAAGATACAAGATCATTTCCCGGCGTGAAGTCATGTCTCCGGACCCCTCCGGTAACGAGTGCTTTTAACCAGTCAGGTTAACTCGCATCCTTCCCATGCTTCCTTATTTAACAGCATTTATCAATATACTCTCTACAAACACTTACATTTACATGAATTTTCACTCAAGTAAGAGGGGAAATTGAATTCACTGAACTTTTGAGTGAAAATATAATCTCTCAACTTTAGAGAATCATCTTTCACTCTGCCTCCATCGACTCCTCTAGTGCGATTATAATTTTGGACATAGCTTTCAACAAAAACTAACTTGAGGTAACAGAATCTCACTCAAGCTGCTATATTCAACTTTTTGACTTGAGTGATTTAATACCCAAAGCTCGGGAATGTCACTTGAGTTGCGAAAATCCACCTCGAGTGGGATTAGTTTACACGCTGCAGCCTGAATACTAAAGGGAGTTTCAATTTGAGCACATGCTTCATCCTGAACGTGTTTAGGATACAAATATCTTGGTGTTTTGGTTTTAAACGCCTGTGTTTATATCCTAAACGGTCATGTGTGTAAAGCTTAAACACATTTAGGTTGAAACAGGTGCTCAAACTGAGCCTCATTTTACGCCTGATGTTCTACAAGTCAGGACAACCCCGCTCTCTAAAATGGAGGTAAAAAGGGTCGTTTTCGCTCCATAAATCAGTTCAAATAATGAATTCAGCAAAATCCTGTTGGGGCGCATACAGACATATCTATTTGCATTAAATGGTAGTAAAAAGTAAATTGTCGTCTATCTAATTTGCATAATAATAGGCCAAACATCCTTCGCGCTGTTTAAACAGCATTGGCTGGTTCTTCACATGGCAAATTAATTTTATGACATGGAACAATAGATAAATTAATGCCCCTGAAACTTTGATGGATTGGTTAAGAAGGAATTGAGCAAAAACGGCCCTTTTTACCTCCATTTTAGAGAGCGGGATCGCCCTTGTCTGTTCTAACCCTAAACATGTGGCATGGCGAGTACTTGAGTGAAATGTTGTTGTTTATAGACAGTAACATCTCATCATATTTAATAAAATATTGTTTACGGTTTCAGTTCCGGCTCTATCTAATTATAGGGGTGAGTGTTCTTACCCACCTCCACTGCCACTGATATGTTCTCTGGATACAGTCGCTGTTTGTGAAGGTGATGGAAGTGCCGGGACGAATGGATCAACCATCTCTATGCCGATAAAATATTCCATAATCATATCACCGGTGATCGAGGGCGCTTTCATCATCAATGAATCCACCGTAAGAGTTGAAGCAGTTTGGTTGCGTTTTTTTCCCGTTTGGCAGGGCTAACAATCGAGGCGCTAAACTGACCCCCTTCTATGAGAGTTTTTCCTTCCAGTTTTATAATCCTATCAAAAAATAAATATCCATGCTCCAAAGACACCAATGTGTAGGTGGTTCAGATCAGTTAAATTCTTTATCTACCATGCCTTGATGACAACAAACACACTCTTAAAACGCAAATGTTAGATGTAACATAGATATTGGAGGAGAGAAAGCATTTAGAAAGTGTTGTATTCACCAATATTAAGTGTTATAGATGTAACACAGAGTATTGGAGGAGGGAAGCATTTAGAAAGTGTTGTTCCGCCACTTTTAAGTGTTGGATGCAACAGTTCCGCCACTTTTATGTGTTGGATGCAACAGCTTAAAATGTTGCATATAACACTTAATATTTGTGAATACAACACTCTAAATGCTTTCCCTCCTCCAATACTCTAGATGTTAAATCTAACATTTGCGTTTTAAGAGATCTCGCTTTCTAAAATGGAGGTAAAAACGTTCGTTTTTGCACAATAAACTTAATTTTACTGTAATGGATTCAGCAAAATCCTCTTGAGGCGCACACAGACATATATATCTCCGCATCAAATGGTAGTAAAAAAAAAATAAAGTGTCATCTATTTAATTTGCGTAATAATAGGCCAAACATCGGTCGCGCTGTTTAAAAAACATTGGTTCTTTAAATCGCAAATTGATTTTAGGACGTGGAACAATAGATAAATGAATGCGTCTGAAGTTTTGAAGCATTAGTTAAGACAGAATCAAAAGTTATTGAGCAAAAACGACTTTTTTACCTCCAGTTTAGAGAGCGGGGTCGCCCTATCCCGTCCAACACAAGTTTATAAGAGGGGGATATCTCATGTCGCCATCGTTATGTCGGATATCGTTATGTTTGCCATAACTAAAGCATGCCAGACAAAGATTTCAACTGATTTGAAATCTTTATCTCTATGTATATAAATTCTTTTGTGCATGACCACAATTGTTAAAATTTTCACCCTAAGGGGTGATTTCATAATTAGCTCAATATTCTAGCAATGCTTTCCTGATTGTCGCCTGCAGCCTACATGGAGAGCAATGTTTGGATATTGTACGCTAATATCACGTTAATTTTTTTGTTCTCCATTTCCAGGGCTACTTTTTTCTTGCTGAGTCACAAACCATCAGACCTTGGATTGACAGTCTGTCTTTATGGGTGAAAACATCGTTTCCTGGTCAAATCCAGTGTATCAAAAGGGTGAGTAAAAAGGCTCTTTTGAATAAGCGTTGGCATGATGTTATAGCGACGGATTTTTTTTTTTTTTTTTTGAAAGGATGTGTCACGTTTACATATAGGATTTTTCCTTTGTATGTGACGGTAAACAATCCATTTTTGTAATCTAAAACTCTACAGCATCAGATTATTCTTGAAGTTTACATACTGAAAATATCTCAACCTCGAAAATATCGCGATAGTCAGTTGCATAAACTGAATTTGTGGTTGATTAAAATATACTTCCTGGGCTACTTTTGAATTTTTGAGGCATATATCATGGAGAGGGTCTTACTCTTGTAACAAAAAATGACACATCAAACCAAGACCAATCCTGGTTAGAAGTATTCAAACTTCTTTATATATTTTGTGAAAATATCGTCGAAAAACTCAGATCAAGGATTGAAAAATAGCTTCAAAAACCATCACACAAAAAGGAGCCTTCTCTGTGTAAACATCTCTTATTCTTTCTGTGTTTGTATACTTCATCCACACGAAGACTGCTTAGTAAATCCAAAATTACTATTAGAGGTGGAATAAGAGGTTTCTTTGAGATAGGAATTGCCACACAATGGAGAAGGAAAACGCAAAAAACTCACAATTTTCTTAAGGTGGCCCTCCGCAGTTTCGTAGTAATGGCCCCTCTCTAATTTCATAATACGATAGACTGCCCTTGTTCTGCTACATCATAATTCTTCTTGTCTTCTTAATAGCTTATATCTATAATGCCATCCTGTTCAGCATTATCAACGCTGCAAACGAGTACGTACAAATCGAGTGCTGGCTTCGTCTACACGCTGATCGGGATCATGGAGTAAAGTTTGTCCTGCCTCAGTTATGCCCCTTGGGTGTGCCTAAAAATCGGGACTCATTTACGGGAAGAAAATCTGACAAAAAACGGTTAGGTTTTCACCCCCTTTTTTTGCCTTTTTAAGTTGAGACCGGACCAGGGAACGTGAGTAAGAAGTTTAATTGAAATCGCTCTTACAGATTTTTCTGGAAATTGAGCCGAATTTGACCATTTTTCGACATTTTTAAGGGGTTTTCTAGGAAAATGAAGCAAGCATGGAGGAGAATGTTCGAGTTAAATTTTTCTATAACATAGCAGTGTTATATCTTAAAATAATAGTTTCATCATGCTCTTTCAGAAAATATGTACATATAAGTGATTTGGGTTGAAGGTTTTGCGACAACTGGTGGCCGAAAAACGGACCCATAGTCTATTCCATGCCTAATAAAAGAATCTCCGGAGTGCACCCTAAGAGTATACGTTGATATGGGTTCATATTACAAAAGTTAGAATCTTAAAGAAATATAACCAACTATTTTACTGTCGTTGAGGGCGGTAACCTATTATTTATATTAAAATTTGTGAAGCCGTGTTTCCGCTTTGAGGTCGATGTGGGCGCCGACATGTTGCCTGTGGGATGACGTGACTGATGACGTCAGCATTCAGGGCTACGTCACGCCTAACACTTGATCCAGGGACCTTCCCCGTTCCAACTACGGACATTTGAATTACTCTGCGTCCAACTTTTAAGGGAGTAGAGGACGTTCATTTTTAGAGGTGGAATGTTTTTGTTTAATTTCAGCATTTTTTCAGCAGGTTAAGAGAAGATGATCCATGAAAAAAAAATGGAGGGTAAAAAAATATGTTAGCCAAATGTATGTATACCACTTAAAAGCCATAACATTGAATGCATGGGGAAATTTGATTTTTTTTTTGCTTGATGCTCAATAAATCAAATTTCCCAAAGTCAAATTATCTCCATTTTGTTATATAATACTAAGCACTTATAGTTCTTGTTGAATATGTAATAAAATCAGGGGGACACCATGCTTTCTTAGAAAATATTAGCAGTATAACAGATAAAGTAAGCGTTTTCAATCATATTTCCAGGAGGTGGTAGGAGTGGGAAATCGGGGTGGTAGTAGGGAATATTATTGGAGGTTGATTTATAAGCCATTTACAAGTTTCCTTCTTGTTGAAAGTAACTAAGATTGAGTTTTGGGGGATTTCAGAGGCGTATTTTTCAACCTCGGGAGCAGTGTACGCCTTCCAACCGTTGAATCTAAAATGTCAACTTTTTGGTCAGTCCTATCACACTATCAAACCACCAGTAAATCGTAAAGTTAGTGCCACGGCACTGTAGCTCATCTGGCTGTAACTGGAGAAAGTAGCTGTGACAAATTTTTACTGAAGAACTGCAATAGATGAGTTTCTAGTTTGTGTTGTCCCCCCCCCGAACACTAAATGATCCATGCAGTAATTTCCTGAGAATTCACGATAACAAAATTTCATGGGGAAATTCAAGATGGCCACCTGGAGGCCATATTGGATTTTCAAATTGGACCAGAAAAGTTATCTTGCGCAACTTGACCCCAAGGGGAACCTGTGTATCAAATTTGAGAAAGATCAATGCAGTAGTTCTTGACAAGTCGCGATAATAAATCTTCATGAGGAAATCCAAGATGGCTACCTGGTGGCCATATTGGATTTCCGAATCAAATAACAAAAGGTATCTTGCACAACTAGACCCCAAGGGGAACCTGGGTACCAAATTTGAGAAAGATCCATGCAATACTTCCTGAGAAATCACGATAACAAAGTTTCATAAGGAAATCCAAGATGGCGGCCTGGTGGCCACATTGGATCTTTGAATCAGAGCACAAGAGGTATCTTGCACAACTAGATCCCAAGGGGAACCTGTGAACCAAATTTGAGAAAGATCTATGCAGTTGTTTTTGAGAAATAGCGATAACAATGTTTCGTCAGGAAATTCAAGATGGCCGCCTGCTGGCCATATTGGATTTCTGAATCAGACCACAAAAGGTATCTTGCACAACTAGAACCCAAGGGCAACCTGTGTATCAAATTTGAGAAAGATCAATGCAATAGTTCTTGAGAAATCGCGATAATAAATCTTCATAGGAAATCCAAGATGGCTACCTGGTGGCCATATTGGATTTCCGAATCAAATAACAAAAGGTATCCTGCACAACTAGACCCCAAGGGGAACCTGGGTACCAAATTTGAGAAAAATCCATGCAATACTTCCTGAGAAATCACGATAACAAAGTTTCATAGGGAAATCCAAGATGGCGGCCTGGTGGCCATATTGGATTTTGAATCAGAGCAGAAAGGATATTCCGCACAACTAGACCCCAAGGGGAACCTGTGTACCAAATTTGAGAAAGATCCATGCAGTAGTTCCTGAGAAATCGCAATAACAATGTTTCATAGAGAAATCCAAGATGGCCGCCTGTTGGCTATATTGGATTTTTGAATCAGACCACAAATGATATCTTGTACAACTAGACCCCAAGGGGAACCTGTGTACCAAATTTGAGAAAGATTCATACAATAGTTCCTGAGAAATCACGATAACAATGTTTCATCTGGAAATCCAGGATGGCCATCTGGTGGCCATATTGGATTTTTGAATCAGACCACAAAAGGTATCTTGCACAACTAGACCCCAAGGGGAACCTGTGTACCAAATTTGAGAAAGATCTATCAGTTATTTCTGAGAAATCGCGATAACAATGTTTCGTCAGGAAATTCAAGATGGCCGCCTGGTGGCCATATTGGATTTCTGAATCACACCACAAAATGTATCTTGCACAACTAGACCCCAAGGGCAACTTGTGTACCAAATTTGAAAAAGATCCATGCAGTAGCTCCGGAGAAATCGCGATAACAAAATTTCATGGGGAAATCCAAGATGGCCGCCTGGCGGCCATATTTAAAATCGTATCGACACGGCATGAACAAATTCTGGTGTGCTCATTGAGGGGAACATGCATGCCAAGTTTCAGCTTAATCGGTCAAGCGGTTTCAGAGAAGATGTTTACACACGACGGACGACACACGACGGAGGACGGACGACGGACAATCAGGCCATGACATAAGCCCATCGGGCCTTCGGCCCAGATGAGCTAAAAATGGTTCTTTCGTGTCTTTTTGTTGATTTTCATCCCATTTTGAGATGTCTGGGTAGTTTTGTTCGGAAATTCCGCTTGTTTTGAAAAATTCAACAAATCCCCATGTAGCCCCATAAAAGCAGCGAAATGAACGTCCTCTACTCCCTTAATTCGAAGAAAAAACTGGCGCGAAAAATCCCACTGGGGTAATTGCTCAAAGGAAAGGGGTTTAGGTTATTTCGGCCCACTGGAGAATTTCTTCCTCAAGATTTTCAACTGAGACTTGCCCGATTCAATTTGGCTCAAATTTGAAGCTGAGCATTGAACTAAAAGAGTGTCCTCTGCAATTGTGCAGGGATTTGAGTTGAACGACGATGCTTCTGAGATTGTAAACATTTTCATGATCACACTTGAGCTATTAAAATCAAATAGAACGTCTGTGGATTCACTGGGTTCCTTCTCAAACAAATTATCGGCATGACCAACACGATCAACCTTAAATCTCCATGACGTCGTGACGTTTTTAGATGAGCATACACTCACTTCCGCTCATCTAAAAACGTCAGGCAGTGGTGCAATGGCGGCGCCCAGCGCAACAAAATATTCAATATTTATTTTATTTTACATTCTATCAACATAAGTTTTATATAATAAGGTATGGAATACGATTGTTCATAAATATAGTCACAATCAGAAATAAGGTAAGTACTCCTTTAATACAGCGCCATGAGGACCATTTTGAAATATACCTATGATGCCTTACCTCAAGGGTTACGCACATTTCCAACAAATGACTTCAGTGTAATCAGCTGTCAAGTAATAAAGTGCTGGGTCTTAATTTCAGTGAGTAAATTTAAGCAATAGTGGAAGTTCAAAAGAAGAGCGCTCACATTCCCCACCCGGCCCTTCTCTGTCAACCCAGTCAAGTTAGGATTAAGGTTACTGTATCGGGTCCCAGTTGCATACGTGTACGTATCACAATTTTGCTTTTTGTATCTGTAAAAACTATACATTTTCTGAAAGCCCTTTATTCAACCCTTTATTCAAACCCTTTATTCAAGAAATTTAGATAAATAAATAACTTTCTCGAATTTATTACAAGAATCGATTCATTTAAAGATAAATGATGTCATTTCGAAAAGTCTAGTCCTCAAAATCACGCGCTAAAATCACGCGCTCTCTGTTTTCGTCAAATAAACTTGCTTTTTTGGAATAATGCACTTTACTATTTGAATAAAAATAGGTTGCCTCAGTCTTTTTAGTTATGGCCTAGGAGTTATTTTATCATCGTGCAAAGTTGAAAGATTGAATAATCTACAAAAACTCGACCCCTCTCCACTAAATCATAAATAATTCATTAACAGGGCCGATCTTATAAAAATTTGAGGCAGTGTTTTGAGGATCTACATGATTGGAATATTGTGTCCAAAGTTCATGTTTGTACATCAAATAACAAGAGAGAAATTAGAACGGGAAATACCATTTTTTGGCGAAAAACTAAACGGACAAAACGGCAAAAAACCAATCAGCACTACTGCACCACGAATGGCTTGAGTTTAGAAAGTCATGTTTTTTTACTACAGTGCACTAATTTTCATAATTTCTTATTCCCCTCAACTTGTAGGTTTGACTGTGTACCCTGGTATAAGACAAAAAAAATTGAGATTTTGAAGCTTCGACCCGATACAGTAACCTTACAGAATTGCCCGATTAAGTGGTTTTCATTAATAATGAAACCCGATACAGTAACCTTACAGAATTGCCCGATTAAGTGGTTTTCATTAATAATGAAAGTTTTGAATTCTCATGCAAAATGGGAAATATGCCTTGTAAAAATTTTATTCCATTCTTGCGATTTTATCCGTTTCGGAAAATAATGAGGGTAATGGGGTAGGGGAAAATTAACTGACAAATGATGCATACTGTTCGTCAACTTTCTCCATACATTTGCACACAGACGTGGGGTCAAATTCAAGTACTGATGTTTGGGTCACTCAGCGAATATGACACTGACCAATTGGCGCTACAATGTTCACTTTCTGGAGCAACCTCCCCACAGCGCATGCTCCATTTCGCAGGCTCCAATAACATCCCTGCCTCCAATAGCGGAAGTTGACCTTTACTACGTTGCTATGACGTATAGGGGAAACCAACCAACGCACGGTTCAGTTTGAATCCGACCAAACTACTCCTTTAGTGTTGCACATGAGCGAACTACTTTTCATATGCTCTGTCCAGATAAACAGGGAAAATTATCTCCAGATAATTCTTTTTTAACGCTAGGTCAACGGAGGTATTATGCAGACTTGAAAAGTAATCAAAATTTTCGTTAAACATCTATTTTACTATATATGATGTCACTTCCGGCGATGTGCGCGAAGGCCCCGAATCCGGTCCAAAAATCTGACTGGTGGCTGGGGTGTTATTAGACCCCCAGCGAGGTGGTTGTTTCTGGAGTAGTATGATTCACAAAGTTTCACACTTTTCTTGCTGGTCTATACAGTGAAAGTTATTGAATAGATTTTTTGTAGTGGTAAATTCGGTATTGATGGAGTGATTTCTCCCCTCTACGCGTTAGTTCAAGATTTCAATCACATGCAGAGTGTATCCTGGATAGGAGTTGTGCAGCTGACATGCACTGTTCGAAGTTTTTTTATATTTTTTTTTAGGAGTTTGAAAAGAACATAATTCTTTTGACACCCACAGGTGGATTTACCAATTGATGTTTAACTTTTAGGACATAAATCATTATATCGAAAAGAGGTCACGTGATCTCATTTACATAAATGCGACACCACGTGACATTTTTTACATAAAACGCGCTTTGTGATAGTTGGAAACGCTCAGTAGGCCGCGAATGTGTTCATTTGTTCGGGTTTCCGAATACGGGGTAACTCTTTGGGCGACGGAGGAAGAGAAGTGCATTTGACAAAAGTTCGCGGGAAATGTGCAGACGACATGGTTTCATTTGTTTGTGTTTATGCATTCATTGTTTTTGTCTGTTTCTTTTTTGTTGCTTATTCTGTATTATAGGACTTGATGGTTTCATTTGTATTCTTCTTTCATTTGTATTTTACCATTTGTGGTGGGGTTTTTTGTATTCTTCATTCTTATTTATTTTGTCTGTGCTCTGTTATTTCATTTGCATAATCTCTGTTATCGGCACTCTTACGTGGTTTTTGGTATCATATAGCTTCATTGTTTCATTTGTGTTTTGATTTATATTGATTATATTTCTTTGAACTTCATTATTTATACCAACAAATAGGCCTATACCGTACAGGAAATAGGTAAATGTAGAATGTTTAAGGATACGGTATGTACAATAAAAACACTGGATATTCATATCATGGATATAGCCTGATATAGCCTCTGCGGAACAGAAAGTGCGTGTTTGGCGAGCTCTCCTGTTAAGGAGGTGAATGTAACCTAATGAATATGTATGAATGGTGACGTCAAATTAATGAATATGCATGATATGGAGAAGGGTGACGGCGAAGAGCACTATCATTCGAAGATCTGGGGAATTGCATTTTTTTTTTCACGTGGGAAGAGTTATGAGAAGGGGGACAACTCCCAGTTACGTTTACTGAGTTGAAGTCAGGCGTGTCTTCATGGTCTTGAAGGCTTTTTTATTTGGGATGGTGTAGCTACAACATGTAACCTAGTGATGACGTTTATATATTGACCTTATATAGTGACAATATAAGGTCAATATATAAACGTCATCACTAGGTTA
This sequence comes from Hanleya hanleyi, assembly GCA_036873755.1. Taxonomy (NCBI): domain Eukaryota; kingdom Metazoa; phylum Mollusca; class Polyplacophora; order Lepidopleurida; family Hanleyidae; genus Hanleya; species Hanleya hanleyi. Next base: position 10,353 of record JAVTVY010037699.1, read on the forward strand.
CATGTTGTAGCTATAGGGATGGTGGTGATGGGGGTCAAAAGTAGGAGAAATATTCAATTTAAAATTAAATTACAAAAATGCTAACTGAGAATTGAACATCCCTCTTTAATTTTTAATTTAGATACCCTGAAAATTACCAACGAACGAAAATTGAAAATAATTTACGGACAATTTTAATATATTAGCAGTGTATAGTGATTTTTCACGTCTTTTTTTTCAAATGGTTGTGATGTGATTTACGTTTTCTGAAAACATCATGTGTTAATTAATTAATTGTGTTCACGGGAGAACTTTATGGCAAGCCGTTTTGGTATTTATTCCTTTAATTTTGATATCAAAAATAAACTTTTATTTTTGATATCAAAAAGAAAGGAATAAATACCAAAACGGCTTGCCATAGAACTTGGTAAATTACCTGGTAAGTTATGTCTTCATGTGGATGACACTTTACCCCTGGCCCATCGTCACCCCCTCGACGAGACTGATTATCTTTGCAATCAAAATGAATGACTCAAATCTACTCGGATCGAGTCTTCAGATTGGACGTTCCGGCACGGATTTCTTCTGTATCTTTTCACGCACATGACAGCGAGATATGTGGATAGACTGGATTGTCCAATCCATGCAAATATACGGTCGAGTTGGAAGCACAGTGACTCGTAGTTGGTCGGTTATTAATTATGATATTAATATTTATATATACTCTCCTCCTACTCTATAATAATTATAGAGTAGGAGGAGAGTATATATAAATATTAATATCATAATTAATAACCGACCAACTACGAGTCCCTGTGGTTGGAAGAGGATCAGAAGATATATATGGCTACCGGTACATATATGGTAGTTGAAACCATGAAGTCCGAAGATCTGTGAAATTGTATTAAATCCCCTACCATGCAGTTACCCGGGCTCTCGACTTGAGAGCGCGACTGGTATCACATTCCAATTGTGAATGATTGAAGTTCTCAGACCTATCAAGTCTCACGCATTGGGCTTCAATCTCACGCTCTCACGCAGCCACCTATAAATCTCACGCATTCGCCACTTCAATAAAAAAATCTAACATGAGTCTTTTGCTCAAAGTTGTCAGTGCCCGACGTACACGACGCACAGGAACGTCCTATATCCTGTATATGGGGATCACCGTCGTCAGTCTTGCGTCGTCATATACCACACCCTGCATACCCACGGTGGGAGGGGAAACAGCCCTCTGAGAGAGGAAAGTGCATTCTGGGGTGGATGTAACTACGATGTTGAGAGGAAAATGTCAGCTACCGGTGACCAAGATGAGAAATGATCGCTTGTATTATGATTATTACGGGCGATAATCTTGCCCGATATTTTGCGTTGAAGGTTCATACCAACATAGATTCGGGATACACTTTCATACAATGTATTTCATAATGCATATGGCCAAGAGAACGTGTACAACTCGGGCACTACATTTGTCAGAGCGAATCAAACGTGCCAAATTGGATAGAAACATAGTGATTTAAAAAAACTGAGATCACCGAGAGCTTTAGTTTTCAGGCATATGAAATATATAGATGGTGTAATCATATGCAGAACGCTGTTCAATAGTGGCCTATGTGATTAAACGCTCCATTCATGGGTTTAAATATTTGGCGAATGTAACCCGTTTGCAGGGAGAGTCACGCTATGAATGTAGGCGATTGTAACGCCGATGTCAAGAGTAACAGTCACTTTCGAGAACACTGCTTCGTCGCCTTTCGGTGAATGTTTTTATGTGAATGACCAACCAATGAGACCATAAACGTGATGTAAATATATTAAAGAATCATACGTGAGATGACAGGCTGTATGGGACCATATTTTGTGGAATGATCGCTTTCTGAGAATGAGTTCTGTGAGATGCATTCCAGAAGATTCCAGTTTCTGAGTGCGTATCACTTGCTCTATATTTCTAGTTCCATGTGAGTTACTGGTATCCCACTGTCATGTAGAAAATATCTTCTACCATGTATTTTCGAGAGAATAAGTCCTGCAAAATGACCAGTTCTTTTTCAGGAACACGCGCTGTCAGGAAGAGAAAATATAGCTTGACACTGAAAAGGGTGAAACAGCGGAGAAGAAACACTGAGAACCTGGTAGGATGATAATAGCATCATGCAAATTTTGCAATAATATTTGTCGAATTGATTAACTCAAAAAACATATTAAACACCGACACCTATTTTGTACATGCTATATTCTAGATCTGAATACTAAGTTCACCACTATGTTATTTGGGTTCCACGCGGTAGCTTAGATATGATAGCCGCCGCCTTGATACCGTAGGGGCCAGTTTCAATCGAAGCCTGTAATCAATTCGCGGTTTACCAAGACATAAAACTGCGATGCCAAATACTTTTTGCCCTTTCCGCTTCGAATACCACCTTCTTTCGCGCTATATATCGCCCATAATATTAGTTAGACACCATTTCTAATCATCACATATGCTCAGTGTTTGGAACGTTTTCTCAAACTCGCTCGCTGGGGGGATTTTGTTGGAGTGAAAAGTAGTCGTTTCTACCCCCAGTCGGAGTCTTCCTGTCCATGTTGCAGCAGACAACTGCGTTCGTGGATATCTGGCGGAGGTTTCGAATTTCGGAAGAGGGCGAAGTACGAGTCTGTGCTTTTCCGAGAGGGCAAGTCCATATTTGTTGAAAACGGCTACCGAGCCTATGTGATCGTGAGTAGGAGTGGTGTCTAACTAATATTATGGGCGATATTTAGCACGAAGGAAGGTGGTATTTGAAGTGGAAGGGGACAAAGAGTGATCGCAGTTTTATACCTTGGTAAGCCGCGAATTGATTACAGGCTTCGACTGAAACTGGGTCCTACCGTTGCAAGGCGGCGGCTATCATATCTAAGCTATTGCGTCAAACTCAAATAACATAGCGGTGAACTTAGACATTCAGTTAGCTATATTCCAGTGTGCTAAGAATCAAGCTGCCCAAAGTAATGTGCCAGTGACCCGTGTGACGGTCAGGTGTAAGAAAACGACTCGTAGTAAAACGAGGTGAATGTAAACGGGTGTAGCTTCTTATTCAGAATATACCAGTCTGTTGTAAGGCCCGAGGCCGACGAAGACGAAGCATAGATCAAAGTGACTTTGTACAGGGGCGGACAGTAGTGTGGAAAATGATCCCTGAAACGTTCAGGAATCAGGATGGAGGTTGGGTTTTGGGGATCAGTTACTGATGAGGGAGTAGATAGTTGCCATGTGCCATATTTTCAGCATATTTCTTGTACACGCACTCTAGTTGTGTTTTTCTTGACTGAAGTCCAGTTGTTCCACAATTAAACATTCTTTAAAATTTCCCATATAATGCTTGAAGAGATCTAGAACTTTATTCTAGTCTCTCCTTCATTTTTCGTAACTTTCTACAGGCTTACGAAAGATACTCGTGCCCAAGAAAAGATTGGGACCCCAAACCCCTCAACACATGAAAATATCCTCGGATGACGCCAGTACATCTCTAGGCCTACCCGAAACCCCAGAAAATACCGTAGAAAGCGTGCCAGTAATCAAACCGTATGCCTCACAAAAGACACTGGGCAGAAAAACAACCAAAAAGACTTTGTTTTGTCAGCATGGGAACTGGAATGAATATTATAAACAAAATTTGACAGTTTTGTCGGACATGTGTGAGAGGTTGTCTATGACTGGCATGCTTCATGACTTTTCGTCTTTCCTTCTACTGGTCAAGGAGGGAAAATTCCCAATGGACAACATCGCATTAGCTTTGTTTCTGGAAGTGGTCAGGCGGTATTCAACTGAAAACTCCAGTCTGGTGACATACAGCCACAAAACGATGGAAAAATATGCGTTGTCGGCATAGCGGTGAGGGAATTGAGACGCAATGAATCTTTAACTACGTCACAGTGTCAGTGTTGGGGAAAGCCGACCATGCAGACCCTTCCTCATACAGAGGGCGTAACGCTCCTCTCTACATGGGCGTCCTGGGTCAGATCGAGTTTCTGTCAGAAATTAGTGTGATACCTCTCACAAGATGATCTGCCATTAATCTGCAGGGATATCTGCATCACCTGCTGCGTTATAACAGCTGGTTTCATTCAGTTCTTGCGCTGATTTCAACTCCGAACACATGAACTGTACGTTTCTGATGACCATCGGGAAATTGTACACACTCTTACGGGATCACGAAAACAGTAGAAGACATGAAAAATACATTAAAGCAATCCTTGAGGTGTGTATTATTCAATAGGATATTTGCAGGAACATCGGGAAACGACAACTCTCAAAACTTCAAACGACCTCCAGCTGTCGTTTTCCATTACCGGCTTCGTTCGCCTCAACCTCTCCGCGACGTGGTTACATTGTATCCCAGAATGCACTTTCCTCTCTCAGAGGGTTGTTTCCCCCTCCCACCGTGATACCAAACGGCTGCTCCAACTTCCGCCGGAGGGTGAACTTCCGCCGGGGGGAAATTACAAATTTGAGAAGCTAAGTAAGTTCAGATTTTTCATTTTTTTTTGTAGTTTTCACGTATTTACTACTCGAAAATTTAATGAGGAAATGTTCTCAAGGGGACGTGTTAGCAATGCGGGACTTGCACAATACAGGGTTCCGGCCTTGGCCGCTAGGATCGCCTTTGTCTTTATTTCCGTTTCATACCACTTCCATCGTCTGCTAGGCACAGCTGAGTGGGCTGGCTGATCGTTTCGCTTGGACGCGTAGCAGGCGATAACTCTCTGTAATAATCACCGCCCAGCCGCCAGGATCGCGGCGAACGACATTTCCGGTTTATCGCGAAAAAGCAGCCGACATGGAAATTGATATAAAAATAGCAGCGACTGCGTGTTTGCTTTAAAGTATGTGGTTGATTTATATGATTTTAAGTTCAATACTTGATATAATCGATAGAAACCTGTCGTAGTTTATTCGATTGTGCCGCCATATACGTTAGCAATGGTGAGAGACAAATATGCCGAATATAAAACAGGTCCGCTGGCTGTCTGAAATAGTATCATGGTATGAAAACTAAAAGACGTCTTTATTTCTATACGAACGTTTACGAGGATACAAAAGAAATGAGTTATGTTCACAGCAGTCATATTCTGTTGTCATAATCATTCTCTGTGGGTGTCGTTATCTCGCTAAGTCTGAAGTGAAAAACAAAAGGGCTCAAAAATGCCGTTCTCCGGCGATAATAGCGATCCTGGCGGCTGGGCGGTGGTTATTATGGAGAGTTATCGCCCGCTACGCGTCCAAGCGAAACGATCAGCCAGCCCACTCAGCTGTGCCTAGCAGACGATGGAAGTGGTATGAAACGGAAATAAAGACAAAGGCGATCCTAGCGGCCAAGGCCGGAACCCTGTATTGTGCAAGTCCCGCATTCGTGTGAAATTTTCAACTCGTCCTTGTATTATTTTTTAATTACAATTCATTTTATCTGATATTAAGAGCTATATAGCAACATAACAGTGATTAGATGATTAAAAAATCATCTATTTATGTATAATCCGCCAAATAAGTTATAGATATATGAAGAATGGTTCCTTAACAGCAGGCTGACAGCGATAGCTTGTAGTTTCAAATAGTTCAATCTACTTCGGTCAATGTTAGTTTTTCTAGCTCATGCATGTTCATGTTCGTATATGGTACAAATACCGCCGGAGGAGCAAGTCTCGAAGATATGATTACCGCCGGAGGATCTGATCTCTAATTGCGTTTGTCTATGTACACGATCAGGCCACTTTACTATGTGTTAACCATGCAGACATAGCCATGATCATCACTAATTTTATCCTCGACATTTACGCCCCATCGTGCCAACTCGTGTTACACTTCTGACATTGGGAGAATTCCCGTAATGGTCCGAGCGCAATGATTTTAATCATGACTGACACTCTCTATGTAAAGGCCCACGCTTTCGTCAAACAAAGCACGGAAAGTCCGTTATGAATGTTGTAGGCCCACACGTCATTCTCTGTAGACCTACTCCGGGGTGAATGCAACAGCTGTCTCCCAGTCTGTATGCTAAGTTATAACCTGTATAGTCTGACATAAATCTGCAAAGCCC
>JAVTVY010037700.1:0-15855 GCA_036873755.1 Hanleya hanleyi
AAAATGTCCATTTCATTTGGATGTATATTTTATCTCCCGATAAGAGAGAAATACAACGAGGACTATGTGAGGGGAAACACATCCTACAGCATGTGATGTGCCTCACGTGCGGCGGATCACGGTTTACAGCTGAGAGCTGTAAAATCCCTACACCATTAATACGCGAGGTATTATGACTTCACGGAATAAGCCGAGCAGTCGCGAATGTGAGGTCCGTATGGGATGTACTGACTTGGTTCTGGGTTTTTTCCATCAAGCGGCGGTCACGTGATTAGGAGTGCATGTACGGACTTGTATGCCGTCCATTCATTTGAGTCGAGGATTTGGGGTCCCTATTTTGCAAGTCATGGGTGGGTATATGTAAAATGAGGATTTGTCTCGAAAATATAAAAAGCGGAACACGGACTTTACCTCTAAAATAGGGGAAAGCCCCTATCAATTCTATCCCAGAGGGCTAATATCGGTCCCCGGCTTATCGGGTTCTGCCTGGAGTGGGTGTATGTAAAATTAGGATTTGTCCTGAAAATATAAAAAGCGGAACATGGACTTTACCGCTAAAATAGAGAAAAACTCCTATCAACCCTATCCCAAAGGGCTAATATCGGTCCCTGGCTTATCGGGGCCTGCTCAGAGAGTGGGGGAGTGGGTGTATGTAAAATTGGGATTTGTCCCGAAAATATAAAAAGCGGAACACGGACTTTACCCCTACAATAGAGGACAACTCCTATCAGCCCTATCCAAAAGGGCTAATATCGGTGCCCGGGCTTATCGGGGCCTGGGTTCATGGGTGGGTGCATGTAAAAGTTTCTCCAGAAAAAATATAAAAAACGGAACACGGACTTTACCCCTAAACTAGGGGGAAACCCCTATCAAGGGCGTATATTGACTCCCATTGACCTTTGACCTCCAGTATAGAGTGCGTATATTCACTACCAATGACCTTTGACCTCAAAAATTTGCATATCGTGACCTTTGACAGCCAATCAGAAGCGAGTATTTTGACCTGGTCTGACTGTATGCATGTACTGACTTGGTTCTGGGGGTTTTCCATCATGGGGAGTGCGCAGGTGTATGACGTCACTTCCGGTGTGCGTGTATCGGGCGTGACCTGGGACTATGGGATGCATCTACTGACTTGGTTCTGAGTTTTTTCCATCACGGAGAGGTCACGTGATAGTTCAAGGTCATTTGAATGATAGGAATGCATGTACTGACCTGTTCATTCATCCGGGTCATTCATTGTTAACTGTTCGGTGTCGATTCAAAATTCAGGCCAAGCCAAATTATATCAGTGTATAACATCGCACTATTTGTGAGATCGACCATCTGGCTGTTGTATCATGAAACCATATTCGGATATGGTCAGTGTGAAATTACGGAAATTATTCTGCTTTCCAAAGCTCACCAATATGGAAATTCCGAACTGTCACTCTAAGAGTTATTTTCTCCTGAACGCTAATGGGCACTGGAGTCAGGGATGACATGACATACACTCGATAACATGAAAAGATATCAGGCACAATGAAAACAGTGCAATATATTGAGTAAAGGGCAGCACCAACAACTTGGGCTAGGCGGCAGGACACCTGCAGTGACCACCCTGCTCAATATAATATGTTGTATTTCGACATATGCACATTGAAAACCACCGTTCTAATGTAGCGCCAGTGATGGTGTTGTATAAAGTGTAACGCCCTTTGTTGACGTCATATTGCTGTCACTATATTCGATTGTTGCACGACATTACAATACGACGTTGAAGCAGAAAGCGTTACATTATAATGACGTCACTTGCGTTAGAATAGAAATGAGTGTGGATATGTCCAATAATTACACCTTATATAAGATAGACGAGTTTTGATTGGTTCTTAGCCGGGGCATTTACGGCAAATTCTCATCCACAAGTCATTCTCACGCGACTGTCAGGGGCAGCGGGAAATTTGCCTTCCGTTGCCTTGGCAGCGGGGTATTTGCCTAAAAGTATTTGCCGAATTATCCCGCCGCCGAATTATCTCCCCTGATGTCTTGTTTGTAAACAAACATGGCAGCGCCCACGGCGCCCACGGGCGACAGATTTCGAGCGTTTGCTGGCGATGAGATCGACTCGTTTCTGAGTAACAACAATCCTAGAAACACAGAAAAGTCGACTAAATTTGCTGTGAAACTATTGAAGGGCTACTGTACAGCAAAAGGCAGAGCCATAGACTTTGAAATTCTCCCGGCAAACGAACTTAGTGTGCTACTCAAAGAATTCTACGTGAATTTACGCCGACACAATGGTGACTATTACAGCAAAAGCAGCTTCCTTGTTATACGCCAGTCCTTGAACAGATATCTCAGAAACCCGCCGCATAAGAAAACATATGACAAGTCACATCTTGTCCAATGTTGACATTGTGACGATGGTGTCATCTCATGTAATGGACGAAGCTTGGGGAGAGAGGGCAAATAAAGTTCGGTTCTATTTTATATTACTTTGTATTATCCTTCTGTCTTCATCTATGCTTCTCTTTAGGATATGCGGTGTAATTATACAGATATACCAGGCTTTGGGGGTGTATTTGCGATATATCCCGGTCTCGACCATGGCAAATTTCCCTCGCTAACGCTCGGGACATTTTCTATGGTCTTGACCGGGATATATCGCAAATACACCCCCGAAGCCTGGTATATCTGTATAATACATAGAGGATATTGCACTGTTGAGTTTGAATAGCATAAATATTTGTTTTCGTGAAAGGTGGAAGGATAACCCACGAGACGCGAAGCGTCGAGTGGGTTATCCTTCCACCTTTCACTCGAACAAATATTTATGCTATTCAAACTCAACCGTGCAATATTCTATTGATTATTTATAGAACAGTATTTTTCTGATCAATCTTGTAATATTAGATACCGTGGGCTTGAAGTAATTTTCTAACACAAATTTACATGGCGCGGAAAAATACAAAGGCATTAGCCAATGGAACTGAAGAGCCTCTGAATTAAGTCACGTGCAACTGTCAATCAAGCGCTTGAGTCGAAAGACCGCTCGAAGCGAGAGGAAAAAATCTTCTTGAATTTAGAAGAGTTTACAGACTTTCAGTTTACCCGACAGTGAAATGAAGGCAAGTTCTCATGAAGGACAGTGACACATGGGCCTGCTGATAGCTGTCTACATCCCGGTTCAGTTGAATTGTAGTGAAACCGGAAGAACGGGCAACAAAAACACAACACTGCTGACTCGACTCGCGGCTGTGTGGAACACACATGGTCGGATGAACAGGACAAACCGCAACTTCAAGCTCTCCGTCATGTGGAAACCGCTAGGCAACATATGAGATATCAACTTTAGAGCTATCCCCTTGTTTGAAGATCTTTGGGCTCGAACGTAACTGAAGCGTTTTTCTACTGGGCATGCTGGAAGCCAGCCCTTCGCAGTTTGCGTGTTTCACGCTTTTCTGCATGATCTTTGCGAAAGTCTATAGGACCCAAGGTGGTTAGTAACTTAATTTCTACTCATATCAGTATTAATTGTGCATTCTTGGTTGATGTAACAACTGTTATTTTATGTCAAACGAGCCTAAAAGTTCACTTACTGCGAATGTCTAAAAATAGACCTGACATCACGGTATCAGGTCATATCGTCTAAGGCCAAATCGTCCAAGGCCATTGAAAAAAACTTTATCCAAAGATTGAGACAGATCGACCAACGATTGAGGCCGATCACTCAAAGTATTTTATAGATCGTACCAGAGTAGAACGCAGCGCTGCGTGGATATGTTAGCTAACACTTAAATAAAAGATATATTGAATTTTATATATGAAATGATCTGTATATATATTCATTCCATGACGAAGTTTTGAAGAGTTATGAATTGTTGGCAAGCATTCCCAGAATGAAAGTAGTGAAAGAAGTAGTTCCGGCAAGGTTACTGCCAGGTCAGAGTTCACATGCACTCGGCAGTTAGATAAGAAAAGTGTTATCTAACTGAAAAGTGTTATCTAACTGCAATGAAAATATCACTTTTAAGAGTGAAGAAAATATAAGGATTTCGCTGTTATATAAATAATAATAAAACATATTACATTGAACAGGGTGGTCTGTGATGCCGATCCCAAGTTTTTTCAGTTTATTGTACTGTATTCATTGTGCGCTGTACCAAACTATTTCAAGTTCACAGAACCTCCTTGCATTTCATATAAGTATACTAAATCTATAGCCACCAAAATATTCAATTACTCCAATGATGTCAAGGAGTTTGACTGGAACCTATACACGTCAGGAGGCTATAGTTGTGATTGTGAATTGTCGAACTTTATCTATACACCATGCAAACATATTGTGACTGGTGACCTTGATGTGGTGAGTGATAAGGATCTGAAATTACACCTGATGAAAGGACCTAAATATAGAGAGCCAAGAAGAATAAATATGAAGGCCGACCAGAAGATAGTCCTGTCTGCATTAGAACAGTACGTTATTGATTGGTCTAAGCGAGAAAAAGTTGAACCTACAGTACTCGCTGATTGGCTGGACCTCACCAAGAGCAAGGTCCTTGAAACAATCCGCCATATTGACAGAAGTACTCTTCCCCAAGTAAAACAAGTACTGAGAAACCTCAATTCGCAAGAAGTTCTAGCAAATCTCCAGAGTAGATTCGTCATAGTCCCAGCAGACAAAGCTCCGAATAATATAATATTCATATGTAAATATTACTATTACCAGGTGCTGGTTAAAGAATTGAGTGTAGACATATCTTCATCTAATACGTCTACTTACTCCCAAACTGCATTTAATCTGGAAGATTTATTTAACAATCACAAAAAGTTTCTCAGGGAAAGAGGTATTTGTCTTCCAACCAATCATAACGACATACCAAAAATATACTGGACTCCCAAAATGCATAAATCACCATACAAAGATAGATTCATAGCTGGTTCTAGAAGCTGCACCACCAAGCTTCTTTCAACCCTATTGACGAGGGCCCTTCAGGAGGTAAAAGCATTTTGGGAAAGGTATTGCGCCACCATTTCTAAGAACTCTGGCGTTGAATGTATGTGGATATTGAAAAACTCAAAATGTCTTACGGAAGAACTTGATGCTAAAGGGCACATACCGTACAGACATGTATCCACATGGGATTTCTCGACTCTCTATACTACAATCCCTCACCAGGACCTTATTGACCGTCTAAGTTCATTAATAGTATCTGTGTTCAAGAAAACTGATCGTAGATATATTAATGTCGGAAGCCATAAAGCATTCTTTAGCTCTACTACATACAAAAGATATCATTCATGGGATGTTTCTTTGTTTATAGAGTTGCTTGAATGTCTCATTAAAATATCTATGTGAAATTTGGCAACACAATATATCAGCAGCATATAGGTATTCCAATGGGTACTAATTGTGCACCCCTGTTGGCTGACCTGTATCTGTTCTCTTATGAATATGACTATATACAGGCGCTTTCAAAAACCGATCCATTCAAAGCCCGTTCCTTCTCATTCACCAAACGCTATATAGACGATCTTCTCGCTGTGGATAATCGCTATATAAATGACGCAGTGAAGGATATATTTCCACCTTCACTGGATTTGAAGGAAATTACAGATAGCCCTACAGGCACATCATATTTAGATCTCTATCTCTATAAAAATGAAGCGGGCATTCTCTCTCGTCGACTTTATGGCAAAAGAGATGATTACAATTTCGTAAATTGTCGTTCTTGGGTTCCAAGGTGGATTATGTGTGCATGGATGGGGCGCGTAGTAATCGCGCTTTCTGGAAAATCCATACAATGACAGGTTTCGACTGTGTCAGTGTTTTCGACATTCAGCATATTGTCACCTTCTTGATGAATTACTCGCATGTTATCAAAAGAGTAAGGAACAATATAGCTTCCAGTGGAGATGGGATCAAACACACAAGAAGATTAAGTCTCGCCGGTGCCTACATAACCTGAAATCACTGGATTATGGCCTACAAATGGGGATAGGGCTACAAACCCCGTTCGTGTACACCCTCGTCTAACAGATGAACATATGTTTTGACCAAGAGTATGATCAACAGTGACATTGTTGAGAACATGCTTAGTCAACAATGTACAACACACCAATGAAATCCACTATCAAAAAGTCTTCACGTCTATCATTTTGGGCCAGAATCTTGTCTCCAAAAAATCTAACGCAGCGCCTACAATGTCATCTGGTGAGGCTGCAGACCCGTATAGCATGATATGCCATGGACCTCTGTATACTGGAGCTAAGAGAAGGCCTATGTCTGCAACTGTTTCTAAAGAACCATCACCGAAGAAGACTAAGAATACGGTCACAGAATCAGACCATTTACCCAGTAACTGAACAGCTGTGACTGTATGTTGCTTGGCAACTGCGCGAACTCAGATCAAATCCCGCTAAAGATTTTTCCTGGGCGATGTTAGTCGCGTAATTATTTCAGTGAAGGGCGATGTGGGCGAAAAGAACAATGGCTATTCATCAAGCGTGCCGTGCAGCAGCTCCACCCTCTCCTTTGTTGACTTCAACCGCATCCGCGTACGACGTGTCATCAAGTATTGATCCCTTCAGCTCGACCCGCTCCTTTAATGTTACACTCAAAGCTCTGCTGTTATTACAGGATTTCCACAAAATGGCTACTCTCCTGTCCCCATTTCAAACGTCGAAATGTACGGAATCTTCAGAGATGATTCACTTCAACGTGTACCATATTTCTAGGGCTTGTGAATTTGTTACAAGCGTCTAGTCCGTCATTCATAATCCAGCCGTCGTCCATAAGAGAATATCCAAATCCAATAATCCAAAGACCTATTCCATTTTCCATATAACAGTATTAGCACCAAATTCAAAAAGACTGCAAGAGAGAAGCGGTCAACAGTTTTCAGTGATGCCGGCAAGACATCATGATGTTCCAAAAATATCAAATCCGTATCGCTGATCAGTATTCTTAATTCATAATATTCGTTGTAAAGTCGTCATCTAAAGAATGATGTATCTCAGTCACGCTTTGATTGTGGCTGTTCATATTAGTACCATGAGGTTCTTGAAGTACATGGGTTCATACGGCCCCTAGCCCCAGGTTAAGCGGAATTAGACACAAGTTACGAAACGTAGCGCCATAGATCTTGCACACTGCGTTCGTATTTTGCTATCAGCATGCGATATGTATCGACAAATTTGAGAAACTTTTGAGTGTAGGCGCTTGGTGGAATAGCCCTGTTTTTTAAGTTTCTGCACCAATGTTTTGTGACGTTGATTAAAATCGTCACATTTAACACAGGATGTAGCAAATGCTACTAAGCGAGATATGTATACGCCATATGCAGGTCCCACTGGCATATTACTGTCCAGAAAGGGATAGTTTACGATGTCGAAATTGTAATCATCTCTTTTGTCATAAAGTCGACGAGAGGGAATGCCCGCTTCATTTTTATAGAGATATAGATCTAAATATGATGTGCCTGTAGGGCTATGTGTAGTTTCCTTCAAATCCAGTGAAGGTGGATATATATCCTTCACTGCCTCATTTATATAGCGATTATCCACTGCGAGAAGATCGTCTATATAGCGTTTGGTGAATGAGAAGGAACGGGCTTTGAATGGATCGGTTTTTGAAAGCGCCTGTATATAGTCATATTCATAAGAGAACAGATACAGGTCAGCCAACAGGGGTGCACAATTAGTACCCATTGGAATACCTATGCTGCTGATATATTGTGTTGCCAAATTTCACATAGATATTTTTAATGAGAAATTCAAGCAACTCTATAAACAAAGAAACATCCCATGAATGATATCTCTTGTATGTAGTAGAGCTAAAGAATGCTTTATGGCTTCCGACATTAATATATCTACGATCAGTTTTCTTGAACACATATACTATTAATGAACTTAGACGGCCAATAAGGTCCTGATGAGGGATTGTAGTATAGAGAGTCGAAACATCTCATGTGGATACATGTCTGTACGGTATGTGACCTTTAGCTTCAAGTTCTTCCGTAAGACATTTTGAGTTTTTCAATATCCACATACATTCAACGCCATAGTTCTTAGAAATAATGGCGCAATACCTTTCCCAAAATGCTTTTACCTCATGAAGGGCCCTCGTCAATAGGGTTGAAAGAAGCTTGGTGGTGCAGATTCTAGAATGGTATGGTGATGTTTTCCTCACTGCCAGTGTGCAACTCAGCGACGAATACATGGGTTTTTCTCTTCGATCAGCTCCGTCAATACGACATTTTTCTTTCTCTAAAACGTTGAGCAGATATTAACGATATAACGGTATAACGATGATGAATTTCTCAATTGAGTTATTTTCAGTTATTCCAGAAGCAAAAGCTTCTGGTTACTCCGATTGATCAGTTAATTCCTTCGTCAACCAGCGTATGTCCGAAGATACCTTGAGGGAATTATGATGCATTTTAATTAACACATTACTGATTAGCAAGCTAGGCCATCAAATGACACAATTTCGCTGCGCGTAACATGCACACCCGATTACCCGACTACCCAATTTAACAGATAGAAACAGAAGGGTGTACGTGCAAAGTTACACACTAACACAGTTCAGCGTGAAAATAGCATAATGGCAGGAAGAGCTACGTTTTTTCAGTTCAAGCCTGGCGGGGCACATTCGTGCCTGTGGACACCCAATTATTTCATTTATTTCTCTGTCTTTTTTTTCAATCTAAATTTTTGACAGTCATAGATACCATTGAACACGACAAGAATGTCACTATAAAAAAACGCGCCTATGGACTGTTGTACCCCCAAGGTCAACATACTGACAGTCTGCTATGCCAGTTGTGCAGGTCTCAGCGACCTGCCGGCCAATGGTTTTTAATTCTTTCCCTATACATTTTATAGCATATGTTTTTTCGGTCCCAGCCTGCCCAGTCAGCAGGAGATTGTGTCCTATCAGACATATTTGGAGAGCTTCGTTCTGCTTCTCATTCATTCTGTGTCCTACTGAACAAACACGAGGATTTGGCCTGGTGAGAGTGAGGTAGCAATCCCAGTCCGAGGTCAAACCAGGTGAAGGTTGTGACCGCTTTCATTTCCCCTCTTCACTTCCGCTATTGGGACTGGCCTGGCGTGCAGGCAGCATTTGGTCGTATTGTGTGTGATCGAAATGACAGGTTTTCCATTTCTGTGATTAACCTGGGGTAAGTTGATGTGACCCACTACTGTCTTTATCGTTTTAGGTGTCTGAAATTCGTTTATTGGAGCATGTAGCGTGAAAGAAAGGGCAGTTTGTCGGTGTTTTTTCATCTGGCTATGGAGGGTCAATACGCAATTTCGGGGGGTGTCCGCCATCTCACTGCACTCCCCTTATGTATATTATATATAGTTGTATACCTATTATTTTTAATATGCCCCGTGATTCAATCTCCGTAAACTCAGATAGAATATCACGGAATATTATATCTGACTTCAGCTCTATATAAATCCCGTGCGAATATGAAACTACATATGTTAGCCAATCAGGTGGCTAGTTTGGCGAAACGTGACGTCACTTCCGGTTTCACTAAAACTACCTCCGAACACAGAAGAGTTCCAATTTTCACTTAGACGTAGGGTCCGAGTTTTCGCCGGCCCGCCCCGCCCCAGCCGCAGCGCGCGCGCGGGTTGTCCGGAAGTGCGCGGCATCACCGGAAGTACGCGGGTGAATTTCGGATTATCCTAGGCCACTGATTGGCTACTCTCTCAACGATGTTCAAAGCCTTCATGCATTATGCTCATATAGAAAACACACAGGACAAGGTTTTTTTTGGTGAGATCTCATTTTGTTTCTCACTTCACTCCACCTGTGGCTCTTGTAACTTGTAACTCCTCGTCAAATGTTGGAATGCCCGCTCGTAACCTAGACCAAAACATGTACTTGGTCTGTGAGCTGATTTCATTGGCTCTCTATTTTACTGCAGTGCTCTTGCATTGTTTTCTGGACATTGATGGGTTACATTTGGCCCCATCCTAGGCCACTGATTGGCTACTTTTCTCAGTCCATTCATTGACCGAATCCCCACATGTCTGTTATAGCCTTCATGCACTATGCTCATATAGAAAACACACAAGACAGGTTTTTTTTTGGTGAGATCTCAGATTTTTATTCAGTGAACAACAACAACGTGAGAACAACCACGTGAAACCTGAAGCCCAGAACAGGGGGGCTTTACGTGGAAAAACTTAAGCCCAGAACAGGGGGCTTGTACATTGAAAGAGCTTAAGCCCAGAACAGGGGGCTTGTACATTGAAAGAACTTAAGCCCAGAACGGGGCTTTTACATTGAAATGATGGGCGGCCCAGTCATATACGAGTATATCGCGGTCCTCGGCCTTGGGGTACTCGTCAAACATCTGTACGATGGTAGATAAGGTTCTTCCCCGGCATCGATGGTACAGGTAAAACAAGCAATATTGTCCGCACACGCTACTGGTCAGGCTTTGCAACGTTTGACTGTTCCAACACCACGTCTCTGTGCCTTGATCCATGAAGTCTGTTAAATCGGGATGGAGGGGTGGCAGGCCGTACGGGTCAAAGTATTCGCCCTGCTGTTCTGTCAAGTACACGGCCACCCAATGTTCACCGGGCCGATCCATCGGGTCCGTGTTGAGAACGTATGCAGCAGGATACACACGGTCTAATGGGAACACATCTCGGGCGAACACCCCTTGAAACACCATACGTGTCCCTGGGTCATTCTCCAGCACGGTGGTTATCTGGTCTGTATCCATGTTAGGTGGAAAAGTCACACAGGACGTTGCGCGCCTTGTCCACTTGAATGATGTTGTCAAACTCGGTGTAGCAGATCACATTGACGGTGGTCCGCAGGGCTCGTGCAAAGTGGATTCCCAACCGTAAATTGCCTTGCTTGGCGAGGGCCAGCTGATGGTCGTTCTCTAAGGTGGGGGTCAGATCGAAACAGAACAACGTGTATCCGTTCGCGTAGTCCTCCCGACTGATCATATTCCCTTCGTCCTGGTCGATTTGACCGGTGGCTGTAAACAGGCTCTGATAGGCTGAAATTCCCGAGCCCAAATTTCGGTGTTAAAGCCGCGGCTGGAACCTGTCGTCCGTCCACATGCAGGGCCACAAAACTGATGCTGAAATGTTTAAAGTCAAACGGGTTCTCTGGGTAGACTCCGCTGAAACTGGTATTTTCCACACAGGCCAGGATCAATCGCTTGGGTAGTTCCCCCAGGAACAGGTTTTCTTTGTTGGCGCTCATATTTCCAGCAGGCACAGAGAACACTTTGGTTTGCACACGTCGGATAGGGTACTGGGCTAGTTTTGTTTCCAAGGCTTTCATGTGTCCCAATTGGACGGCTGGATTCGGTTTTACTTTTCGGACATACAGGACTGCGTCTTGGATGACAATCTTATAGTCGGCTGCATGCCCGCCTACGTCAGTGGCCATCAAGGTGAAGGTCGGAGGCGCCCGTATCAGTCGGATTTTGATGGGGATCTTGTTCAAGAGGTACCGGTCTTGCATGAAAATGTCTGCGTGCAGTCGACCCATCATATCCACCGAGGCACTGTTCGCAGTGAAAGCCTTCCGTTTGTTATATCCCACATTGTCCACCGTGTCCATGTGCTGGGCTGTGACCTGGTAGAATAAAGCGGCTGTCAGCTGAGATTTTTTAGCCTCTCGTCCAGACGACAACAGCGTCTCGATGTAGGCCCGATAGGGGTACGTGTTGGTGGAGTCACTGATGAATTTGTCGCTGAGAAATATATCTACCTGTTGAAACATAGAGTGCAGCCAGAGATTCGTCGGGCCCACCGTGGCATTGTCGACGATTCTGGTGCCATCCCCGTTGACGACCTTGGCTTTCACATACAAGTAGGTATGGGCTAAATCCACATAGGCCGTATCCGCATTACTGATGGTGAACTCGATGGGCCCTGTTTCGTTGACGCTGGAGAGCGGGAGATGCTCCACCCTTAATCCTTGTTTGGCACTGGTCTGTGTGGGCGGGACGGTCCACAAATCAAATTCACTGTTGGTGGAAGGGCAAGACTCTGCGTGGATTAAGGACATGGTTAAGAAAAGATATCCTGGGTCTTCGATGTGCGTCGTCGCTGGGTCGGTCGTCGACTGGTGCGTGGTCTCGGTGGTGCAGGTCTTTTATTCCCTACGGTGCGTTGTGCTTTGGCGACCAAGACGCCTCCTGCTTCTTTGGCCCGCCGTTTCAGTGCTTCTTTGGGTGCCGTACCCCCCAAGACATCACCGGCGGCTTGCAGTCCACTGCGTACCGCTTGTTTGCCGATTGCTTTTACTCCTCGCGTCACCAAGGGTAAGAACGTTTTGACGATGCTCCCGGCCTGTTGGGCATAATAGTCCATATAGCTACGTGCATCGCACTCGTAAGGTACTTTCATTATGCAAAGTGGGGAGAACGTGCTTGTCGGAAATGAAGTGTCAGCACCACTTTCCCTCGTTGGAATGCCACCGGTCGTCCCGTGTCATCTCTTATATCCACCGTGATAGTGTTGATGTCGGTTTGTCATACGGGTAGGTAGAGCATGTGGGTGAAACTGTGGGTGACTTGATCTCCGTACGGCTTTTTAATGGGGACCACCCGTAACAGAGGTGTGTTGATATCGCCCACGATGTGGTTGTCCACCACGTCCGAGTAGACGTAGAGTCCGTACATACCCGACTTCATATCCATCGGGATCTGGCCGCGGTCCTCGGATGGACCTGTGTAGTTCGGGTGAGCGAGACCCAGCATTTGCTGTAGGATAGGACACAGTACGACACTCACGTTGGCGGTGAGGAGGATCTGTGCCTTGCCGTTGTGTGCGTTGTAATCGAAGTCCACGTGATTCTTGAAGGGAAAGATTTTGATGGGTTTTGAAGTATTCGTCACCTCCCGTAGAGCCTTATAATGCAACAGCCTAGTCAGCCCCTGTATGAACTCCTTGGGGGTATCGTATTGGCCTTCGGGGAGGGTGAGTCGGGTGTCTTTTCCTTCGTAGGTCACCTCGTACCACACTTCATTGGCTCGCACATTGTACCACGAGTAAGGGTATTGGATATCCACGAGGCCACATTCCCATCGTCCAGGTAAATGCAACGGTTGCGGTAACTGGGTCACGTACTTGGCCAAGGTGTTGTCAGGAAACACATCCAGCGAACTGTTACTGGGTAGGGTGAGGTAAAACATGGCGACTGAGCTGGCCTGCTTCCGCTCCCGGCTTTAATAGGGGTCCCAGGCCTCGGGCGCTAATCGTCGTGATCGTCGCGGTGACTTAGATCTTGATGGCTGTAGTTTCAGGGGGTGGCGTGGTAAAAGGGGTGAAAAGGTAGGTGCCCGCCGTGGTGGTGTTTTGGGGGGTGACTCCGGTTCCCACTCGGCTTTCCAGGGTTGTGGAGTCTGTCGTGGTGCACGACTCGGTGAGTCACGCTGCATAAAGGCCCAGCGCTGGGGGTTCCCCACCAATTCCTGTGGTACATGCATGTCTTTCAAGCCTTGAGCGAAGACCTCCCATCCTCGAGGATCCGCGTGCGACCTGCATTGACGCATCACGTCATTCACTAAATCCGTCATGTGGGTACCGGGGACCACCTAATTCTGTACCAGGAGTTCGCCTTTATCATTCCAAGTCATGTTAGGATTCTGTTTCATCCGTTGTAATACCAGACCAGCTTGTTTCTTGAACGATGCAGGTACACTCTTCAGCACTTCGTCTTCCACCCACTGTGGGGCTGTGGGTGGTACCCCTGGTAATGGCGGCTGTTGGAGCGGTGCTGAGGTCGGCGGTGTGTCACGTGGTGGTGGTGGGGTAGAGAGGGTTTTGTATTGGTCCATGAACGTCATGTACCGTTGTAGCGTCTCATTGTACCGTTGTACTTTCTCACTGTCGCTTAACCCTGGTCTTTGTAAGATCTGTTGCATCTCTTCATCGAGGGTGTTTATGGTCTTCACCGTAGGTGGGACAGGGTAGGGCGATTGGAGGTTTTGAAGTAACCGTGGTTCGACGAGGACCATTTTTTCGTGTGGTTCATTGTCGGCCGAAGAGTCAATACTGGGCCCAACACGGAAGCGGCCAACGGTGCTAAGATGGCCCCGAGAAAGCCACCTTTCTGTAACACCTTTTTCTGTTGTGTTTGAGAGACTCGCTTCTGGACAAGGGTTCGGAGACCTGTCTTATGCTTGGTCAACTTGGTCTTCTGAGCCGGAGTCAGTGGTACGTTGCCTTTTAACACGTTGTACCCTATCTCGCACAGACAGCGTACAAGGTCAGGGTCCGCACCGCGTGCAACGGTTCGGACCAACTTGGGTGGAGCCGTCTTCAATACACGGACCGTCGGGGCGTGCTTCCGTACTCGCGCGGACATCATGTACAACTAATGCTAGAACCCACAACTCTCCTCTTTTTATCCTTTTCCGGGATACCTCCTGAATATTGAACAGAGACAAAGTCAAGCATGATGTGGTATTAATTCTTTTTATTATCCCCATCATCAAACACACACACCCCAGCTGAGAGAGCCACTGTGGGTGTGTTTACATTATTTTTGCATGTAAACGTGGTGGGTCTCTCCGGGAAAGATTCCGGTCCGTAGTCGAAGGTGATCGGGGGTGGCTTGCTTGAGGTCGAAGAGCATATACCCGTGTTGAGGGGTTGTCGCATCTTTAAAGCCTTCCAACGCAAACGGTGTGCGACCGGGATACATCTGTTTCGCCAGGTGCAGCAGTTGAGTGGTGTCTCTCGGGTTTTTGAAGACCACCAGATAGTGGGCATTTAAGCTGATGTTTCGATGTTCTTTGTTTTTACTGAACAGATTCTGCACAATGTAGATGATGCTGAGCCGTCGATGATGGCTACCTTTGGTAAAGAGTTGGGTGACCCGCGCATCCGTCTCCGCCATGAGATCATCCAGAACCACCAAGGTGTCGGGTTCCAAATGGGCCAGGTTAGGTAGGCCTTCCACGAACGTGATATGGGGCATTGCTGCATACGCTGCCTGCCATTCTCCGTAACACCACACGACTCGGGCAATGGGTGTGGTGATCATGCTTTCGGCGTGTTGAAGGACCTTCCTGACGAAGTGCGTTTTGCCGGAGCCCGTCGGTCCTGCGATGACGCAAGTGAAGGGATGCTGCCACCGAGGGTCCATGGTTTGAGCTGTATGCGCTGTCGTGGTAACCCGCTCTTGTAAATTTTGTACGAGTGAACTGGGGTGGTGGTGGGTACAACAACAACGTCGGTGGCCGTTGTCGATGGGGGTTCGCTGTGAGTGATGAAATCCGGTGGGTTTCGAGACGTAGTGGGTGTACTTGGTGTAGAGCTCGATGTGGACTGTATACTTGGTGTGGAGCTCGATGTGGCTTGTACACTTGGTGTAGTGGTGATGACTGGGCTCGTTTCGATCACGGGGTTGACTGGTGTAGAGAAGGTCTGTAGACTGGTATGACTGGTGGCTGCAGTTCTAAGTTGGTTAAGTAGAGTGCTGAGATAGGCTACGTCGTAAAACACTCCTCCGTACAACACACGCAGCAGGATTAGCACTATGACCACAAAGCCCACTTGCGCTTTGCGCGTTTTGGCAGACGCTGTGTTCAGAGGCAGCTGCTGTTGGTCCATAGCGCCGTGTTCATGGTCGAACGTGGAATGAAGGATGATGGTAGTGGTGTCTGGCTTTATAGTCGTTTCACCTGGTTGGCCGCGATCCAGGGCCAGCCTTGCCATTTGACGAAATGAAACAGTTTGCCACGGCATCGCTCGGTTTTCAAAATCTGCTCCACTGTGTAGTAGTCTTGCTTTGTTTTGACGACAGGCTGTAATTCCGTCGCGTAAAACCTTCCTAGCAACGGTTCCCCTTGAAGATCTTCCAGTTCATAGACT
>JAVTVY010037701.1:0-16146 GCA_036873755.1 Hanleya hanleyi
AGGTGTGGACTCGGTGGATGCAACCACCTCGCTGGGGGTCTAATAACACCCCAGCCACCAGTCAGATTTTTGGACCGGATTCGGGGCCTTCGCGCACATCGCCGGAAGTGAGCAACACTAAAGGAGTCGTTTGGTCGGATTCAAACTGAACCGTGCGTTGGTTGGTTTCCCCTATACGTCATAGCAACGTAGTAAAGGTCAACTTCCGCTATTGGAGGCAGGGATGTTATTGGAGCCTGCGAAATGGAGCATGCGCTGTGGGGAGGTTGCGGTGGATGGTGTAGGGATATATGACGTTGCAGTGATCCCTCGCCGGGTAACAGGTAGGTCAGTAGTATATAGACAGTATTACAGCGCAACTTGACCTTTGACCTCAGAAATTTGCATATCACGTGACAGAGGTCAAAGGTCAATGAGTGCACTTGAGTTGACCAGTATCCTTTCATCTCGTCTTTGACCTTGGATCATGTTTAGACATGTTAGGGTTGGGGTTTTCCCCATCACGTGCGCATGTGTATGAGGTCACTTCCGGTCTGCGTGAATCGGGCGTGACCTATGCATGTACTGTATTTGGGGAATAACGGGGAGATCACGTGATAGTTCAAGGTTATATTGAATGATAGGAATGCGTGTACTGACATGGCACGTGACAACCCCAAGCAGACGACAGCGAAATTCTGGCGGGAAAAACCGCACAGACAGGTCAGTACATGGCCTATCATGTTCCCACGGACCTCACCGAAAAGACACGGACGTACCCTTCGCACCTCACCGAAAAAACACGAAGGTGAACGACATTGTAGTGAAAAACTGGAGTGGGTGTATGTAAAGTTAGGGTTTGTCCCGAAAATATAAAAAGCGGAACACGGACTTTACCGCTAAAATAGGGAAAAACTCCTATCGACCCTATCCCAAAGGGCTAATATCGGTCCCTGGCTTTATCGGGGCCTGCTGAGAGAGTGGGGGAGTGGGTGTATGTAAAATTAGGATTTGTCCCGAAAATATAAAAAGCGGAACACGGACTTTATCCCTAAACTAGGGGAAAACACCTATCAACCCTATCCAAAGGGGTCATATCGGTCTCCGGGCTTATCGGGGCCTGGGTGGGTACATGTAAAATCAGGATTTTCCCTGAAAATATAAAAAACGGAACACGGATTTTACCCCCTAAACTAGGGGAAACCCCCTATCAAGGGCGTATATTGACTCCCATTGAAGACCCCGATTTGACGACGCTTAGGTCACAGCGAGCAAAGATGGAATTTCTGAAATGACGACAGACAAGAGCAGCCGAAAATACATCTAACGGACAAGAAGGAATATAACAGATGCAGGGCCAAATGGCGTCCTCTGATTGGACAAGAGTTTTCTTGAGTTGTAAACATACCCAACGCGGCTCCCCCAGCGTGGGTATGATGTAACATTGGGGAAAATAAACTATATGAAAAAAAACTTCTTGTTGTTGTTGTTCTCTCATGTGTCATCCTTGTTGTTGTTGTTCTCTCTCCGGTCTATATCATGTCGTCAAGGCGTTATGTTAGAGCATTAAGGCGTAACTACGAGCGTTGACGGGCGTCACTGCATTTCGAAGAATTAGTGATAATTCCATGGAATATCTAGAAAATCAGAACTTCTGAGCTATTTCACCAGGGCGTTGAAGCGTTAAGCTTGGCGTTGGCGGGCGTTGCTACAAGATGACACCTCACACTACGCATTCGGACCAAGGATGGTCCCTCTCTACACCAAATACCTTCCTTCACTGCCCCAAAATGCCCACTTTGGCTACTACTCCTACTGATAACGTCACCAATGACGTGAACATCCCTCAAATCGGGGTCTACACCCCGAGAGCTGCAAAATGACACCTCCCAGGACGCATTCGGACCAAGGATGGTCCATCTCTACACCAAATACCTTCCTGCACTGCCCCAAAATGGCCACTTTCGCTACTACTCGTACTGATGACGTCACAGATGCTGTGGACATCCCTCAAATCGGGGTCTTCAATGGGAGTCAATATACGCCCTTGATAGGGGTTTCCCCCTAGTTTAGGGGATAAAGTCCGTGTTCCGTTTTTTATATTTTCTGGAAAAAATCCTGATTTTACATGCACCCACCCATGCACCCAGGCCCCGATAAGCCCGGAGACCGATATGACCCCTTTTGGATAGGGTTGATAGGTGTTTTCCCCTAGTTTAGGGATAAAGTCCGTGTTCCACTTTTTATATTTTCGGGACAAATCCTAATTTTACATACACCCTCTCTCCCACTCTCTCAGCAGGCCCCGATAAACCAGGGACCGATATTAGCCCTTTGGGATAGGGTTGATAGGAGTTTTCCCCTATTTTAGCGGTAAAGTCCGTGTTCCGCTTTTTATATTTTCGGGACAAACCCTAATTTTACATACACCCACTCCAGTTTTTCACTACAACGTCGTTCACCTTCGTGTTTTTTCGGTGAGGTGCGAAGGGTACGTCCGTGTCTTTTCGGTGAGGTCCGTGGGAACATGATAGGCCATGTACTGACCTGTCTGTGGGTTTTTTCCCGCCAGAATTTCGCTGTCGCCTGCTTGGGGTTGTCACGTGCCATGTCAGTACACGCATTCCTATCATTCAATATAACCTTGAAATATCACGTGATCTCCCCGTGATTCCCCAAATACAGTACATGCATAGGTCACACCCGATTCACCGACAACCCCAGCAGACGACAGCGAAATTCTGGCGCGAAAACCCCCACAGACAGGTCAGTACACGCATTCCTATCGTTCAATATAACCTTGAACTATCACGTGATCTCCCCGTGATTCCCCAAATACAGTACATGCATAGGTCACGCCCGATTCACGCAGACCGGAAGTGACCTCATACACATGCGCACGTGATGGGAAAAACCCCAGCCCTAACATGTCTAAACATGATCCAAGGTCAAAGACGAGATGAAAGGATACAGGTCAACTCAAGTGCACTCATTGACCTTTGACCTCTGTCACGTGATATGCAAATTTCTGAGGTCAAAGGTCAAGTTGCGCTGTAATACTGTCTATATACTACTTAGGTCGTCAGGCGGCGATCTTCGGGGGTATGGACTTTTAAATCTACGAACAGGTAACCGTACGAACGACTTGTCACCCCTTGAAATGCCTGCATGATATGGTCGATTAATTGATAAATTCGACTACCAAACACACGGATTTGTGATCTGTCGATGGGATTGGAGAACAACACAAAGTATTGGCAGTTCAGGGCAATATCCCTGGACGCTTTCCCTTGAGGAAAGAGATTATGGGTCAAATAAATGACGGACAGTTTTCGATGATGGGACACTTTGGTGAATAGGTCCGCGATTTTCGAATTGTCCTTGGCCGCACTCATCAGGTCATCGAGCACTACCACGTTGGTCTGCTCGGAATCGAAGTAATATGGTTTGTCTATGTCGTGAGGGATTCCTGGGACGAAGCTCACATTCTGTAATCGCGTAGTCTCGAACGCAGGCTGCCATTGGCTATAACACCATATAACGCGGGTCGGAGCTGGGGTTGTCACACCTTCTTCTAAGAACTTCATCATCCAGGACGTCTTTCCACATCCCGTAGGGCCGCTCACCGTCATCGTAAAGGGATGCTCTACTCCACTTGGTGGACCTACAGCGGGACTCGGTGATGTCTCTTGTCTATGCATTAGACGCATATGTCTGAGCATATTGTCGCGGCGAGAGAGTGTCTTCTGACAGAACGTACATGTACTCGACATGGTACCGAGTCAGAGGGTGAATACAGACTGAGGTTAACATGGTTAATGGTGCTCAAATGACCTTATATGACCACTCACTCACTCTCACTCACTCACTCACTCACTCACTCACCATCGTTAGTGCGCCCATGCGTTAAGACGGGCGTTGGGCACGCCTCACTCACTCACTCACTCACTCACTCACTCACTCTGGGAGTTAAAATGTCCATGATTCTCCATGATTTAGGTGTAAAGTCCGTGTTCCGCTTTTTATATTTTCGAGACAAATCCTAATGTTACATGCACCCATCCATGACTTGATCGCCCTGGAGGAGCGCTTCGCTTTGACACCTTACTCGAACCGATCGGGCCACTAGGGGCCCACCTCGGTCCCAAAATGTCTATTTCCATACACTCTGTCTACTGCGCATGCGCAGAATGACGTCAGTTCCACGCCTCACCCATCCCGTCGGATGCTCCCTCACGTATGATACACATTGATACTTCACTCGACCCAACTGGACGATTAGGGGCCCGTCTCGGCCCCAAAACGTCTATTTCCATACATTTTGTCTACTGCGCATGCGCAGAATGACATCAGTTCCACGTCACACCCATCCAGTCGGATGCTCCTCCACGTATACTTTACAACGATACCTCACCCGACCCAACTGAACCATTAGGGGCTCACCTAGAACCCAAAACGTCCACCCCATCGCTATTTGCCCACTACGCATGCGCACACTGACTTTTAAAAAAATTTCACCGCTTAGTTTCTACGTGGTGAGACGTGAAAAACAAGATCGCAGTATTCCCAGTATTCCTTATGGGTTAAGTGTAAAGTCCGTGTTCCGCTTTTTATATTTTCGGGATAAATTGTACATGCACCCGCCCATACTTGATCGCCCTGGAGGAGCGCTTCACTTTGACACCTCACTCGAACCAATCGGGGCCAACCTCGGCCCAACACGTTTATTTCCATACCCTCTGTCTACTGCGCATGCGCAGAATGACGTCAGTTCCACGTCGGATGCTCCCTCACGTATGCTTCACATTGATACCTCCCACGGCCCAATCGGACCCCCTCTCGACCCCAAAACGTCCATTTCCATACTCTGTCTACTGTGCATGCGCAGGATGGCGTCAGTTCAACGTCAAAGATCGCCCGTCGGATGCTCCTCCACGTATGCTTTACAATGATGCCTCACTCGACCCAATCGGACCACTTGGGGCTCTGCTAGACCCCAAAACGTCCACCCCAGCGCTATTTGCCCACTACGCATACGCACATTGACTTTTTAGAAAAAAATTCACCGCTTAGTTTCTACGTGGTGAGACGTGAAAAACAAGATCGCACAACCCATGCCGCAATGAACATGTGTGGGTTTCCCCATTAGGTTCAACATTGTCCAGTGCCAGTATGGGCCGTATAGTGATCGGCTCTCTGGTAGATATGTATATGCTATTTTCAACCTTGGTTTGTAGCCTATGACTCGTGGTGTAATGGATAACGTGTCTGCCTCTAGATAAAGCGATCCGGGTTCAATTCCCGCCGGGACCCTTCTCATTCTTCCTCTGTATGGAGAAACTGAGGGTTCCCCACTTGCCATTTAACATAGGCAAATAGGTGGCGATATTGTAGGGGACCCTGTGCATTCCATTGATGCTTCGGAAGGGGCACATAAAGGCTACATATTCTCCCGGAGAGGGCCGGAGGTTGCCGGATATGACCGCACATTATATTCCCGGACAATGGCCAGGTCTCTGGTGGCGAAAACTGGAATTAGGGGGAGATAACTCCGGCCTGTCACATGACCAAAAAGGGCAGTTGCATGTTCGTTGACACCAGGGGGCGCCACCAGTCTCGTGACGTCACTTCCGGTTCCCTGACCGGAAGTGACCTTTGACCCCTGCGCCATTATTAGTATCCGGTATTGCGCGCAGGGGTCAAAGGTCACTTCCGGTCACGTGACCGGAACCGGAAGTGACGTCATGTGACTGGTGGCGCCCCCTGGTGTCAACGGACATGCAATTGCACTTTATACACTACTCCTGCTGCACTCGCTTCATTATTTCATCGGTTATTTGACATATGTATAAAAGTTTAAAACATATGTGAAAAGTTGTAGACATGAAAAACTTGTATACAATTAATATACATAAGCGAAATAGTCAATTGCTTTAACGTAAGTGAACAAACTGTTCCACATATGTATAAAACATTTTCACACATGTCCAAAACTTTCCCACGTATGTATAAAAAAATTCCACATATATATAAAACTCTTCCACACATGTCTAAAACTGTTCCACATGTTGAAATTTTGTAGCCCGACAGTTCTCCGACATCGTTGTGGTTGATAATGGAGCAAACTACCCGAAGTGATAACATGGTATCGTACAACTCTCTCCTACTGTTCAACAGCATACAACCTCTTATGCCCAGTGATACATATACTCAGTTATCAAATGCCCATTTACTTACTATGTTAATGACCTCGAAATCGCAGCCAATAGTAAATGCCGTGGCAAAATTTGTCCATGTATGTTCGATAAAGCTGTAGTAACGCATTGCCGACTCACCATTATTCTTACCCATATCACTGGGGTCTCCCCTGTCAATGAAGTTGTTGGCTTCCAAGCCCCACAACCCTGTTATATTCTGTATGTATATGTATACACCATGTGTATTGTTTTTATGTATTGCTTGTACTTTTTATATGTCCTGTGTATATTGTTTTTTATGTATTGCTTGTATTTTTTATATGTCCTGTATGTACGCTTTTATGTGGTGCCTTTAGCCTTCGGGCAAAAACGAGCAATAAACTATCTATCTATCTATCTACCTACTCTATTATGATCTCGACTGCGAACCCAAAGTTGTACCCCCCTCCCTACCTTTTTTCTCTCCATGTCATGTATGGCTACACGAGTGAAGGGCGTAATGACGATGCTATGAACTTTGAAAATACAATAATGTAGTACTATTATTATAATGGTAAGCTTCCGTGTCCCCCCTGTAATCCCAATACCGAAACAGCCTCAATCAGGGGTCAAAATGGGACTTTGATTTCTCCGTTATACTCTATTCCCCTGTACAGGTATTTGGACACACATCGTGCAAAAAAAAATTCATTCGTATAAATCTCCAATTTCTGCACCATAAATAAATTATCTTGTAGATTGTCCTGGAGACCTAGTCAAGATACAGACAATAATCGCCTTTCACAAGGACTTTCTCCGTCAAACATTGAAATCCAAACATCGAAAGAAACTATGCATATTATTGTTGTGAGTGAGTGTGATTAAACGTCGCTTTCAACGTATTATTGTAACTTAGTGTAACTGGATCCCAGTGTAAACGTCGTACGCATGAAAATAACAAGTAGGAAATCGAGGAAGTTTTGTGTTATTAGTTTATATTTGGTTCGTTCATTCATTCATATACAGTAAACATGTACATATTTGGTTCGTTCATTCATTCACATACAGTAAACATGTACACATAAAGGTAGGTTCTCCAATTATCCATACGAACAGATTTACGTCAAAATTCGTACGAAACTGGAAAATGCTATGTACAACCTTAACAAACATAACAGGTGTTAAACAAATGGTGATGATAAACATATTAATTTAAAAAACATCTATAGAATACATATGTTAAATAGAAAATCTTTGGATGTCATACTTTTAAATGGGTAAATTAATTATATACAATGCACAATAAATACCATCGATCTTATCACAAAATTCATATAAAAATAGAGCAATTAAAATGCATTCAATAAAATTCTACACGCACTATCGATTAATCTGTTCATCCATTAGATTACTCACAGCGAGATGGTCCCCCGAGAACAAAGAAACCGGTTAGATGCAGATCCAGTTTCTTCTCGCCCCAGTGGTCTGCTTTGTGTGGATACGGAAGAAAGCGGGAAACAGTTTTCCTCCAAAAAGGATTTCTCTCGACCAGCGAAAAATTCATGGTGTGTGAATAAACATACGACAGGCCAAGGTCTCTGATTAACCTCACCTAACTTAACTCTTATGTAATATTATGTTTCGTAACACTAGTTTCGTAAGTACGAGTAGCACCTGCCCCTAACTAAGTAGGTAGTTAAACGAAGTCGTGAGTGTGACCACTGTCACGCAATTGGACCTTGGGAGGTGGGAACAATGAAAACCATCTTTAGACGAGCGCACATTAAACCTCAATCACTCCCCGATAACAATATAGCCTAGAACATCTTTTCTCACACTTGGAACTCCGAAGTCAGTCGACATTTGTCTGATACAACAACCTGCAGATGTCCACTTCAATACATGCATGCATTCCCGCCAAGACACTGATATTTCTATAGACACGCGCCTTGGCATCTGTGATCTTGTTTTTTCACCAGCAAATACCATGCTAATTAAATCACCAAGTCATTTTACTTATCACGAAGGTCATTCTCAAATATTGCTTTGTCTTATATTCGTGTAAACCAAAGTAAAAATTTGTATCTTTCTACAATGAAAAGAAAAGGGAAGCTCCAGTCTGGGGTTGTTGTAACAGATTGGTGTCACGGTCTGGTGTTATTGTAACAGATTGGTGTCTCGGTCTGGGGTTGTTGTAATAGATTGGTGTCTCGGTCTGGGGTTGTTGTAATAGATTGGTGTCTCGGTCTGGGGTTGTTGTAATAGATTGGTGTCATCGTTGAACAAGTTTCATTAACTTTAATACAGCAAGATGAAACTTTACACGATTCAATAAATGTGGATGCAATATTAATGAAAACTTGAATAATTGAATAATAATATGTTCAAAAACATATGTAGCCAAAAAAATAAATTGAATAATAATATGTTCAAAAACATATGTAGCCAAAAAAATCCATGTGTTTTACAGCACGAACTCTTTTTTACAGCACAAACAGAAGTTGAATGAAACAAAATGTTGACCATATTTACTATACCCCATGGAATGTGTGTAAACATGGTAAAAGTTTCCGCTTGTTGTGATTTGTTATTTTAAAGTGACACCAATTTGTTACAGCAACTACAATATCAGACTGGTGGATTGTTTTAAAAATTCGAATAGATAAAACTCCAATTTCAGATAACATTGTGACAAAAACAGTTCAGAATTAATCTCAGATGAAATAATTAATATTATTACTCATTTATCATTAATGATAAAACAGCAAAGGGGCTTCAATATACGCCCGTATATCTGGAATTACATTGGTTCAAATTTCAAGGTTGTTTAAGGATAGCTATCCCCTTAGAGGGTCAAAATTGGACTTTTTTTTTTATAACATTTGGTGAAAAAATGAAATAAAAATTATAAATAGAAGTGCTTCAATATTAGGATTAAAAATTTAGTTTCCGAGGCCCAGGAACAATTAAACAGATTGCCTTAGCTTGGGCTTGGCTACTATTATTTTTGTCTGTTAAATTTCCCTTTCCAAAACTCATTTCCGCAGTATTATGGTAAGCTAATTATCTATTAGTCCTACTTATTTACATTAATGTACCCCCTTCTGATCAAAACCATGAAAACATCCTTATTTTTGTTTCTAATTATGACAGTGACACTTCACTCAGACACCCGCCGTGAAGTAATCTACACAGGTGTGAACAAGTTTTAGCAGGTTTTTAAAGTTTAAATTGGACTTTAAACCGACTTGATGAAAAAAACTTAGTGTAATAGTTATCCAGAATAAACAGGAATTCGAGTAGGTCCCATTAGACAGATTAAAAATGTATTTGACAATAGAATTCAAGCAAAAATAGGGATTAATTCATCAGATGTATAGCTGGACACATTTTGCCCGATTTCTAGCCTTTCATTTTTGTACAAAATCCGAAATTCAAACGTTTATTTCTCGAAAAGTATCCATGCTACGCTTTTGAAATTTGGCATGCTGGTTACTTATCAGGTGATCTAGAAAACTTTATCTCATTTTTTGTAAGTTCGGCTTCGTTTTTTAATTATCCAACTTTTAAGACAAACGATCGTAAAAAAGTACATTTTTTTCAATTTATTTTAGTAAAATAGTTATAAAAACAAAACCAGGCAAAACTTAAAAAAAATGAGATAAAGTTTACTAGTTCGAATGGTCTCCTACCAAGGTATACCATCAAAGTTGAAACAAGACCAACAGTTTTCATGAAATTTCAATTGAAAAATGGATGCTATTGTTTTCATTTTAATTTTTTAAAATTGGAATATTTTCTACACAGTAGCAGCGTCAGTTATACAAATCACATAGTTGGAATCCCTACGATGTATGCTTTCATCAAATATATAGTTTATTATGGTTATCTTGTATATTTATTGATACAGACGACAAATTGTCATGGGGGTGCAAAAACTGCCTCTGAGGTGATAGCTATCCTTAATAGCCTTGATTCCAATTGATCTAGCAATCCAGAGAAAGGTCTACAATTTTTTGCTTATGAGAATGCAACATATATCACATCTTATATCGAATGATAAACTAAAATGAGCTTAACTCTTGGTAACTAGTTGACCTTGAAGCAAGAGCTGAGAGCTCCCATATCCCACACTGATATCGACAATAGTCAAACACAAGAAAATAGTAGTTTTCCTGCAAATGGATTCCTTTCAGACGAGAGAATTTTTCATGAAGGAAGAAGAAAGTGATGAAGTAAACCTTTGTTCTTGAGTTAATAACCAGGTGTGAAGTTCATAAAGGATTCCTCTCCCCGTTAAATTAGTAAATGTATGGTTTTTATTTCACAACAGTTGAACTAAATGAAGCGTTTCAAACATGGGAGACAACTTCACAGGGCAATACCATATAAATGCAGTGGAAAGAACTTCAAATATTCCAACACATTTAGTCAGCTAAGCTTGATTCAGTTTTGGGGGACTGCAACCTAGACCTTTGACAAATTGATGTCATATGTATGGCTCCACTTTGCCATGCGAGTAAGGTATACTCAAAGTTTGGTACCAATCCATACCTTGAAACTAGAGCTATCGCATGGACAACAAATGTTAATGGATGAATGGACAGAACGCAACATCGCATTACACGACCTCGTCTTCAACAGGCATATGAAAATGTGACTTTTAATGATTTCTTGATTTTGGGGTCACAGTGACCTTGACCTTTGACCTTGACCTCAATTTTGGTACACAACACATCGTCTTCTCTCAATCTATCAATGCACACAAAAAATCATGATTTTTAATGATTTCCTGATTTTGGGGTCACAGTGACCTTGACCTTTGACCTTGGCCTAAATTTTGGTACATGACAAACCGTCTCCCCTCAATTTCTCAATGGACACAAAAAATCATGATTTTTAACAATTTCACGATTTTGGGGTCACAGTGACCTTGACCTTTGACCTT
Organism: Hanleya hanleyi; assembly: GCA_036873755.1. Lineage (NCBI taxonomy): Eukaryota > Metazoa > Mollusca > Polyplacophora > Lepidopleurida > Hanleyidae > Hanleya > Hanleya hanleyi. The sequence continues at coordinate 11,104 of JAVTVY010037701.1, forward strand.
GACCTACATTTTGGTATGTGACACATTGTGTCCCCTTAATGTATCTACCGACACAAAAAATGTTATTTTTAAAAATTTCCTAATTTTGGGGTCAGTGAACTTTGACCTTGACCTAATTTTTGGTATGCATCACTTCATTTCCGCCTATTGAATCCACTCACAAAAAATTAGAAATTTTTAATGATTTCCTGATTTTTCGATCACACTGACCTTTGACCTTGACCTACATTTAATATGCAACACATCGTCCCTCCCCTAGGGCATCCACTCACCAAAAATTAGAACTGTAGATAGAAAACTGTCAACGATCAATGATTTCCTGATTTTTGGCAACAGTGACCTTTGACCTCTGACCTCGACCTCAATTTTGGTACGCGACACATCGTCTCCACATGGCGTATCCACTCACAAAAAATTGCAACTGTGGATAGAAAACGTACAGATATAGACTGGACACGAACACTTCAGTGATTTCCTGTTTTTTAGGCCCGTGACCGTTGACCCGTGACCTCGATCTTCATTTTGGTACGCGACACATCGTCTCCCCGTAGGGTATCCACTCACCAAAAATTGGAGCTGTGGATAGGAAACTGTCCCAGATATAGACCGGACACGAGAACCGGACAGACGGACGGACGGACAGACGGACGGAACCGCCATCACATAATACGTCCGCCTTTTGGGCGGGCGTTTAAAAAGTAGTCATGGAACTATTATAATTTCAGCACAGGATCAATATGTATATAAACCAAATCAATACAAACACATATATAGGAACTTACTTCTGACAGACATCTCAGGGATGGGATCATACAAAAATTCTTCTTATCAATAAATTCACAGACCTTGAACAATTTGAGAATCGCTCATAAACAAACTGAGCCATATTTTCTCCAAAATAATAGGACAATTAATATGTTATGGAGTACTGAGGGCTCTGTTTGACATATATTATTCAGTAGTAGTACCTTTATTTCAAGACAGAGGTAAAATACTCAGTCAAATGCAGGCAGATCTTCTCGGAGGCCTTCCTTGCATTTGCAGAAAATGTTGCACATGCATATGCAAACTCTGATGTATATTATATTCTTACAGGTGAAGGTATATTTCCCCACCTTAACATTTCCCCACCTGGATATTTCCCCACCCAGGACATTTCTCAAGTTTCAAGATAGTTTTCAAGATATAATAGTCCTAATGAAATAGGATGGACAGATGGAGGAATGGATGGAGAGACAACAATATACCTGAGCCTGGCCTTATTGAAAAACACTGCATCAAATTATATAGGGGTGGGGAAATGTCAGGGGTGGGGAAATGTCATGGGTGAAGTAAAGTCATGGGTGGGGAAATGTCCAGAGGAGGAAATGTTCAGTGGGAAAATGCCCTAGATCCTTACTGACACCACATTAGAGAGATAGGATAAATGATATTTTGGAGGTTGGGGTCAGAAAAGTTGTCTTCTCCCCACCCCATGTACCTATTTCTGGAATAGCCATAAGAATATTCATGATTTAAAATTTCATTACTTTCTTTAAAGCATGAAAGCCAATGAAATTTTCATGAAAGAAAGGAAAATAAATTATTTATAAAAGAGAACAAACAATAATGATAACATATTTGAGATCCAATGGGAATGGAATACATTTGTCTGTGATGTCCTATTACAATTTGTCCTAGATATTCTGATCTACACCCTCCATATATTGGAGCCGGGTAACAATATTCTCTCTCATATCCATTTGGCTTGTGCATTATAGATAAAGGACTGTCTTCCCACATGTAGAGGTTTGTAATGTGCTGAAACAGAAGAAAGATAGCAATTAAAATACATCATTGTTAACACCTTGATCTTCCTTTACATCAACCAGTACACCAAGCAGACTAATGGTGAAGAGCCTGTACCAAAAACATTACATATTCATGATATGATCTGACCTTCATTTAAACTGCCATATATGGATGTGTCATGTGATGCATGCACATATTGGTAGATGTTACACCTGTTTGAACATGGCAGAGAGAATCACTTGATTGGCTGACAGTGTAATCGATGAATTATTAGTACATTTGGCAAAGCCATTTCCCAGAGTTCATGATGGAGGGGGGCTGGTAGCGAGGGTGTTAAAATAGAACATTACTTGAATACTGATAATATTCATAGTACATCGTTACAATATTTTCATCATATAAATTGTACTTCGCCGCTCTTACAAATGAAATTGATGAACATTTTGACCTAAAAATAATTACTGACAAACCCAAAACGAACTTGCTATTTTCAGAGAATCTTTGACCAACTATTTGCAGAATGTATCCAGTAACTAAATTTATCGAGTGTGTGAAAAAAGGTTTCTGGTTAACACCACATAGTCTGTTTTGTACCATGTGCTGTGAGCCGAAACCCTGTTTATACAGACTTTCCAGCTAAGTTAACTCCCTTGATCTGGATTATGCAAGAGGATAAGTGGATCCCAAATCTTTTGATCTGAATTTGTTTGTAACAAGATGCTAATTAAGCATTTGTTTGTAATAAGATGCTAATTAAGGTGGCTCCCTGGTTTCCAGAATGACTGTTCTGTGCAGCTTTTTGCGCATACCAATAACCTCCCCTGTAAACGTATTCTTGTGAGCGAAGGATACTTTGACATGCAGCGTTTACGTGTCAGCGGCTCATTTTGTAAGCAATTGATAAATTATCCCTTGTGACGTCATGACGTCGAATGACAATCTCTTTGTTTGCGTGGCATTTGTCGACATCATGAAGTTGGATTGTTGGGACTTCATGCAAAATGGCGGGGAAAAATGTGGGAGAAGGTACTGTAGATTCAAAGACCATTCATGCCATTTTTTGGATGGCGACCTACCTTAAATTTGAGTTATTCAAAAACTACATGTTATTAGGATTACATATTAAAATACGAAGCTGCGCATCTGAAAACCCCTCGGCTCTGGGCGCCAGCCATTCATAATGTATTCAATTTAAAACAAGACTTCAGGAACACCAAGCAGTCAAGTAACAAATATACAGATTATGAAAAATTTTGCCATTAGAAATGGCCTCAAACGTTTCCGTCCAATCAGAGAAACCGGTATTCATTACATAAGTCTGTTGATGCATCGACGATGTATACCAAATTTTACATCGAACATTTGAAAATTATCTAGATAGAGATCCCTAATGATTTCGCATAAATTAAAGATGGCTGCCCATCCTTCCCACCACTCAGAGAAACTGATGTGGTTATTCATTGCAAGTCTCTTGATACATAGATTCTGTATACCAAGTTTCATATAGAACACTGAATGGTATCAAAGATAAACATCATTAAAGATTTTGCATAAATTAAAGATGGCCACCAAGGTTTCCGCCCAAGCAGAAAAACCAGAACTGTCTAATCGATGTATACCAAATTTTACATTGAGCACTTGAACCGTATCAGAGATATAGATCATTAATGATTTCGCATAAATTAAAGATGGCCGCCCATCCTTCCCGCCACTCAGAGGAACCGATGTGGTTATTCATTGGAAGTCTCTTGATACATCGATGCTGGATACCAAGTTTCATATAGAACACTGAAATGGTATCAAAGATATATATCATTGAAGATTTTGCATAAATTAAAGATGGCCACCAAGGTTCCGCCCAATCAGAAACGCCATTTATCGTAAGTCTATTGATGCTTCGATGATATATACCAAATTTTACATCGAGCACTCGAACAGTATCAGAGATAGAGATCATTAATGATTTTGCATAAATTAATGATGGCCGCCCATCCTTCCCGCCACTCAGACGAACTGATGTGGCTATACATTGCAGATCTCTTGATACATCGATGCTGTATACCAAGTTTCGTATAGAACACTTGAATGGTATCAGAGATATATATCATTGAAGATTTTGCATAAATTAAAGATGGCCGCCAAGGTTTTCACCGAATCAGGGAAACTGGTTTGGTCATTCCTTTGAAGTTTCTTGATGCATCGATGATCTATACCAAGTTTCACACTGAACAGAGAAATGGTACCTAAGATACACAAGATTAATGATTTCGCATAAATTAAATATGGCCGCCAAAGTTTCCAACCAATCAGGTCCAGATTCAATAGGGTTCTGGGTCATGAGCATATGGATGTGCAGTGCAAGTTTGGGGTGCCTAGGGTAAGTCGTTCTAAAGATATCTTGGTAACAAGAAACCTGTGATGGTTTCGCATAAATTAAAGATGGCCGCCAAAGTTTCTAACCAATCAGGTCCAGATTCAATAGGGTTCTGGGTCACAAGCATACGGATGTGCACTGCAAGTTTGGTGTGCCTAGGGTAAGTCGTTCTGAAGATATCTTGGTAACGAGAAAGGTGTGACGGACAGACGGACGGACGGACAGACGGACAGACGGCCAGACGGACAGACGTACATGACGACGACAATATCCTTCGGCCAAATTTTGGCCGAGGGGTAAAAATTAGAAAATTGACATGACTTTTGTATATTCTGAAAACAATTATGTCTCGAGTATTAGGTGTTTTACACAGTATTCGCATTGTACCAGTTTGCCACAGGTACACGTTATACAAGCTGGAAATTAGAAAAAAGTAATATGCTAAGTTCCAATTTTTAAATCATTTTCTGATATAGGATTACCTTCCCGAGCTGTACAAAAAATATGAGAAAAATGACATGACTTTGCACCGAAACCAGGGAGCCACCATAAGCATTTGTTTGTAATAAGTTGCTAATTAAGCATTTGAATAGACTGAAATACTATGTGGAAATTGAAGTACCAAGTTCAGGGCTTAGCCTTCTATGATCTAACATTTATTAGTGTCCGGAATCTCATCTCATTGGTCTAATTCAGAAACATGTGGGAGTAGTGAGTGAGCGTGGTATTTCACTCAGTGCTTTTAACTGTTTGATGGGGCCTAAACTAAAAAAAAAATTTAGGTAACAGATCCCTGGCCAGTGGGGTTGGGTCATTCATGAGGGAAAAGCTTTTTTTTTTTTCTTTTAGGTTTTTTTTCATTGTTGAAGAGTCTGTCA
>JAVTVY010037702.1:0-17550 GCA_036873755.1 Hanleya hanleyi
ATCAAGAGACATAGGATGAATGACAGAAGTTGTTTCTCTGATTGGGCAGAAATCTTGGCAACCATTTTTAATTTATGCAAAATAATTAATGATCCATATCTTTGGAAATGTTTAAGTGTTCATTATGAAACTTGGTAAACATCATCGATGCATGAAGAGACAACGAATGACAGAACCAGTTTTCTCTGATTGTTCGGAAACACACTTGGTGACCATTTTGAATTTATTCATCATTAAAGATCTATATCTGATAATCCCTGGTTATACTGTTGATGCACTATCGACTGTAAGCTTATGCTGTGATTTACGATGAGCAGAAGAGAAATTATCTGAGAAAGTTACGCAGTTATGTGGAGATTAAGAGAAAGGATTCAGGGCTGAAGTTATGCAGTTACGCTAAGGCCATAAGTCACATGATTGGATGACCAGCCCTCATCTACATTTTGAGGGCAAATAATTAAAATATATGAGGGATTTACATTCTCATGAGTAATATTTACTCATTTTCTTCAAATTCGTATACAACTTGTTTGCAATTTAATAATTAATAATAATTAATTTTTAGCATCTATCATGCGTATTTAAAAAATCAAGGTACCGTAATGCTAAACAACCAATCAAGTGACAATGGCCTAACATAAAAGGGATTTAGGGCTGGAGTTACGCACTTACGCCAAGAAGGGAGAGGATGGATTTATCCCTAGACCCAGTTACATAAGGGAAATTCTCTGACGAAGTTACGCCGTTACGCTGTCCCAGAGATAGGTCCACAGCTGGAGGTACGCAATTACATTGACAAAATAGAAAACCAGTTACGCGGTCACAAACACAGGTCTACACCTGCAGTTACGCAGCAAAAAGAGAGAAAGGGTCTGATGAAGTTACGCATTTACGCTGAGTAAAAAATAATGGTCCATGAGTGATATTACACACTTACGCCGTCACAGAGAGAGGTCTGCACCTGGAGTTACGCAGTTATGCTGTTAGAAGAAGAGCAGTTTCGCTGACACAGAGAGATAGCCTCTAATGAAGTTACACGATCACAGAGAGGTCTATATCCCCAGTTACGCTGTGGAAAGAAAAAGAGTCTGACGAAGTTACGCATTTACGCGGAGTAAAAAGAGATGGTTCACCACTGAAATTATGTGGTTACGCTGTCACAGAGAGAGACCTACACCTTAAGTTACGCAGTTACGCTGTCAGAAAAAGAGCAAGGATTTTTATCCCTGGACTTACGCAGTTACGCTGACAAAGAGAGAAATCCTCTAACGAAGCTACACTGTCACAGAGAGGCCTATACCTCACGTTACGCAGTTACGCTGCAAAAGGAGAGAAAGGGTCTGATGAAGTTACGCATTTACGCTGAGTAAAAAATAATGGTCCATCAGTGAAATTACGCACTTACGCTATCACAGAGAGAGGTCTACACCTGGAGTTACGCTGTCAGAAAAAGAGCAAGGATTTATCCCTGGACTTACGCAGTTACGCTGACAAAGACAGAAAGCCTCCAACGAAGCTACACTGTCACAGAGAGGCCTATACCTCGAGTTACGCAGTTACGCTGCAAAAGGAGAGAAAGGGTCTGATGAAGTTACGCATTTACGCTGAGTAAAAAATAATGGTCCATCAGTGAAATTACGCACTTACGCTGTCACAAAGAGAGACCTACACCTGAAGTTACGCAGTTACGCTGTCAGAAAAAGAGCAAGGATGGATCCCTGGACTTATGCAGTTACGCTGACAAAGACAGAAAGCCTCTAACGAAGCTACACTGTCACAGAGAGGCCTATACCTCAAGTTACGCAGTTACGCTGCAAAACGAGGGAAAGGGTCTGATGAAGTTACGCCTTTACGCTGAGTAAAAAATAATGGTCCATCAGTGAAATTACGCACTTACGCTGTCACAGAGAGAGGCCTATACCTCAAGTTACGCAGTTACGCTGCAAAAGGAGAGAAAGGGTCTGATGAAGTTACGCATTTACGCCGAGTAAAAAATAATGGTCCATCAGTGAAATTACGCACTTACGCTGTCACAGAGAGAGGTCTACACCTGAAGTTACGCAGTTACGCTGTTAGAAGAAGAGCAGTTTGGCGGACAAAGAGAGATCGACTCTAATGAAGTTAGACGATCACAGAGAGGTCTATATCCACAGTTACGCAGTTACGCTGTGGAAAGGGAGAAGAGTCTGACGAAGTTACGCATTTACACTGAGTAAAAAGAGATGGTTCATCACTGAAATTATGTGGTTACGCTGTCACAGAGAGAGAGCTACACCTGAAGTTACGCATTTACGCTGTCAGAAAAAGAGCAAGGATTTATCCCTGGACATGCTGGACATAAGCAGTTACGCTAACAAAGAGAGAAAGCCTCTAACGAAGCTACACTGTCACAGAGAGGCCTATACCTCAAGTTATGCAGTTACACTGCAAAAGAAGAGAAAGGGTCCTGCGTATGGGGGCAAGAGTGATAATACGAGTTGCAGTACATCCTTTGTCAATTATAGTTTATTACCCCAAATCGATGCCAGCAATTTAGCGCTGGAGATAACACAGTGAAGCTGACAAAAAAATGATGGGATTTGGCGCTCTGTTGAGATCTACGTGCGGTGTACAGTACCTGTTGTTGTTGTTGTACGTTATCCGTGAGAATCTACCTGTCTCTTGAGCAGATGATTTGTTTTGTCATGTACTTTGTGTTGAGATAATCTTTGCAGTGGATTACAGTACCCACCACTTTCTGCACCCATTTTTAGGGTTCATATTTTTTCAAATCTTGGCCTAAGCTGTTTCCGAGTTCCAACCATTTTTCTGAGTCTGTCGAGGTAGCCCACCTACGTGGTTGAGTCGGGAACCAGCTTGTGTATTGATTGAAAATCAGCGCCACCTTGGTCGTGTGTAGCATGTGAAGGGAACTAACTCCACCAAATCAAATATTAGTTCAAACTACCATCTAACCATCGCCCCACCACCCACCCACCCCGAATGTCAGAACATGTAGCTATAGCTTCTCTCGTGACTTCTTACATGAGGGATGAACCACAACTAGCCGCTGCAATGCAGGGTGATACTTACTCCCAAATTACCTTTGGGTCTATATGAAAAACTTCATTGTTAAAGGATATATTGTCGAATATTCCAAGCACACAAGAAGAACACCTTCTAGTTTTCGTCCGTCGTCTGCAAAGCAACCGAAAAGACAAGGGAGCTAGAGAAGGGGAGCTAACTCGGTTTGACGGGCTGTACCCATAAATATATCTACACTCGAGGTGTAAATAAAATATATCAAAACTGCTGGCTATTATTCCAGTATACAACACTACCCCCGTGCACGCGAGTAGTAGTATAAGTGCTTTTCGACTCACATTTTCCAGGGAGGTAACTCTTGGTGCCCCTTTTTTCCAGGTTAAAGTATAGGGGGCGCCACATCGCCTTTCACCTCTGTGGCGCCAGGTGGCGCCACCAGCTCAAGGTCAGGTGGAGATCAAAAGTAGTTCCGGCAACCTTTAACCTTTGTATTCCTCCGCGGTCTGGTGGTGATGCCGTCACTTCCGCGGGCAGAAAGTAGTCCCATGTCAACCAATTGACTTCCAATGTTAATGTATACTGGGAATGCCTAAAAAGAGTATGGGAATAGACGTTTTGTGACCGGGGTGGGTCCCTAGTGGACCGAATGGATCGAGTGAGGTGTCAAAGTGAAGCGCTCCTCGAGGGCCATTCAGTCATGGGTGGGTGCATGTAAAATTAGGATTTTTCCCGAAAATATAAAAAGCGGAACACGGACTTTACCCCTAAAATAGGGAAAACCCCTATCAACCCTAGCCAAAAGGGCTAATATCGGTCCCCGGGCTTATCGGGGCCTGCTTATCAAGTCAATGGGGTGGGTGCATGTAAAATTAGGATTTTTTTCCGAAAATATAAAAAGCGGAACACGGACTTTACCCCTACAATATGGGTCTGTATTATACAATATAAGGGAAAATGCCTGTATGGGGTATGGGGATGGTCAATTTTTTTCGTTTGCTTTACTATGGGTTGTGGGGTCTCGTTTTTCTCGTCTCGCCGAGAAAAAACACAATGGGAGGGGTCCCGGAGCGAATCGGTGAAATTTTTGGGAAAAGTCACCGAGGTCTGTATATAGGCTCATATAGCTCCATACTGGCTATATGCGGGTATAGGTTCAACCTGGGAAATTCACACACGTTCATTGTGATATGGGTTGTTTGGATTTGTTTTTCACGTCTCGTCATTTAGAACACGATGAGAAGGGTCTCGGAGCGCAACGGTGAATTTTTTGGAAAAGTAGCATATAGCCCATATAGTCCCATACTGGCTATATGGGGGTATAGGTTCAACCTGGGAAATTCACACACGTTCATTGTGATATGGGTTGTTTGGATTTGTTTTCACGTCTCGTCATTTAGAACACGATGGGAAGGGTTTCGAAGCGAAACGGTGAAATTTTTGGAAAAGTACCGGGTAGGTGTGGATAGGCCCATATAGCTCCATACTGGCTATGTGGGAGTATAGGTTCAACCTGGGAAATTCACATACGTTCATTGTGATATGGGTTGTTTGGATTTGTTTTTCACGTCTCGTCATTTAGAACACGATGGGAAGGGTTTCGAAGCGAAACGGGGAAATTTTTGGAAAAAGTTCACCGAGGCCTGGGTAAGCCCATAGCCTATACTGCATGGCTATGGGGTATAGGCCCATACGGGGTGGACGTTTTGAGGTCTAGGTGAGCCCCTAATGATCCTATGGTGTCGTATGAGGTCTTATTTTGAAGCTCTCGTGGAGAAGAGTAGTAGGGGAAGCGTATCACAGGTAGTACATATGCCTCCCAAATGCACATTGCCTCCCAAATCCACCGAGCGCTGTCATACGTCATTAACAATTTCTATTAGTATAAATTATTGCGTCTGGATATTAATAAATTATATACGTTATAATTTACCTGAATATATATAGTATAGATCTACATATGACATTATTAATAAACCTTCCGAATTTATACGTTAATTATTAATAACGATTAAATAACCTATATTTTAGGTTTCATACCGCTTTTACAAAAAGATGTTATTTCTATATATATATATATAGATAAATAACAGTTGAATACCTGCCCAGGATAATATATAGAAAATAAAATAAAATAAAATGACACTGACAGCTAGAATTCGTCGTTACCGGTTTCACCACATCATCGGTGGCTCATCAGACGTTTAATGACTTTGAATTTAACGTTCATACGATATATTCCAAATTTACAGCGCTACGTCATACACTGACGTCATAGAATATTTTTCCAACGTTGAGCCATGACGCGTAGCGTCATGCTATGTTTGAATTAAAGCGTGACGTCATAATTTTGACTGTCCGCTCTTTTACGTTTAACGTCATAATACACATTTTGCAATAACAGTTTGGCTAGACGTGAACTACACAATAAATATATCAATTTGGTAATTCATTTAAGACGCAATTATATTTCTTTCGAAATAATGTTTCCTTCTGTATTCTGAAGTCTTTGTCATTTTTCAATACTTTGTAAAATGGAAATATGGTCAATTTCCCAGCTCCACATTCGTCAATATGTCTACTTAGACCAATCTGTCGAGTTTCAGGGTCTCGTATCTGTTGTTTATGTACAGTCACTCGATTTCTCAGAATATCTCCAGTTTGTCCCACATAATTTTCACCACTGGAACTAGTGGGAGATAACTCCGGGCTGACCCGACAGTGATCTTTGTTACACCATTATTAATATCCGATATTGTAAAAGGTTATCTTTGAGCATATTGACACCAGGCGGGCGCCATCAGGTCACCATTATTAATACCCATAAAGGGGACAAGGAGGTTAACAGCGCCCGCCTGGTGTCAATATGCTCAAAGATAACCTTTTACAATATCGGATATTAATAATGGTGTAACAAAGATCACTGTCGGGTCAGCCCGGAGTTATCTCCCACTAGTTCCAGTTTTTGTCACCAGGGCCACGAGTGGTCAATACGACAGATGACGTCACAAGTAGGTCAACAGCGCCCCTGGTGTCAATGGGGTCACAGATGCGCTAATGCGCAACCGATATATGCGAGGGTCAGTCAGAGTGTGAGTGAGTGAGTGAGTGAGTGTGAGTGAGTGAGTGAGGGACTTTTCTTGGACTTTTAAGAACTTTTCATGAACTTTTGGGGACAGTGAGTGAGTGAGTGAGTGAGGGACTTTTCTTGGACTTTTAAGAACTTTTCATGAACTTTTGGGGACAGTGAGTGAGTGAGTGAGTGAGTGAGGGACTTTTCTTGGACTTTCCTGGACTTTTAAGAACTTTTCATGAATTTTGGGAACTTTTAAGAACTTTCATGAACTTTTGGGGACAGTGAGTGAGTGAGTGAGGGACTTTTCTTGGACTTTCCTGGACTTTTAAGAACTTTTCATCAACTTTGGGAACTTTTAAGAACTTTTAAGAACTTTTCATGAACTTTTGGGGACAGTGAGTGAGTGAGTGAGAGTGAGTGAGTGAGTGAGCGAGTGAGTGATTGAGGCGGAAGAATCTGCCGCTGAGATGCGTAAATTCTTAATAAACAGACTTTTACCGCGCGAGTACACAAGACAACAGATTAAACCTGTTGATTAGTTGATTTCACCACGAGGGCGTACCGTTACATTTGTTATCGATATACCCTCAGCTGACGCTTGGGTACTAGGATTACTCAGTTTGTATTTTCGTTTTGAAACTGTCATTACTAAATTAATTAATTTGTATAAATATATATATACTTTGAACTTTAATCTTCTTTCTTTCAGCCACCGTCCAGAGTCGTTTCGATATGACTTTATATGGACGATGGTCGGTTATAGCTGGTATCCAATGATAATAAATACGTGTAGTAGCTGTTTATTGTTATCACCAGTTTTTATTATTTCGACTGTTTCATTCGCCAATAACCACAAAACTCCCAACTACAACAGGTTGGACACATAAAAACCCCGAATGACACCTGTCGGGCGAAACATGTACAATCTCGACATAAACTAACTCGACATTTTCCACAAACTTCGACGCCTAATGACTGGTTACAGTTTTTGCAAACTCTGGGCGAGAATAAACGGGATAATTCTTCTACACATTTGCGTGTTTTAATCTCCGGAAGTGAAGGGGAATCATTTAGGAGAATGGTTGTCGGACTTCTTATACCCGCATTCCAGTCATCGTCATTATAAACCGTTCGTGTTTCAACGACCCCATCTATGGCGAATACAGTCTCCAAACTAGGCCAAGCGGAACTACCTAAAATGTCCTCATTTTCTCGTACGAATCCAGCCCATACAGAGTTTTTATCCTGTAAAAAACATACGATTGAGATATTAAAAGTGAGCGATCGTTATATGGAACTCGGCTATACTCCAATTTTAGCTAATTTACAACGCCGTTCGCTATGTATATCGTTATATCGACAAAGTCGTGTGGTTAAACGTATCAGTATTGTCGGTGAGTAAGTCGTAATAAAATTATAATACTTACGAACGATTCTTTAGGTTCGATGGTATTTTGCAGTAAATTCGCCATTCCGAAGTAAGCTATAAATCGAATACTATTAGAGGTATATATTTCGACAAGCGGTTCTCAAATAATGATTTATTTCACGGTATATACTTTTAACTCCAACTATACGTTGATCATTAATTACTCAATCGATATCGTTCTGTAAATATAAGCGATATAAACATTCAAACCCCAATATTAACATACACTAATTGCAATCCAGTTATGAAGGCTATAATTGAAACGTTTGCCTATAATCAAACCGCGTCATCTCTGTTTATTCAATCACCGCTGTTACCGCTATACAACCCTATACTTTCGCATTGACAGGGCCTAAAATCGATACAATTATGTACCATGACCGCCTTCTATCTGTATAGCGAGGTTAAATATATATATACCGAGTGTTTGGTAACACTAATTACAATTTGTAAAAATTAATACAGTCTACAATATAGAGCTCATATATGGATGATTAACGTACAGATTCGGCGAATTTATTGCTATGAATCCGTACTATAGGCCCTATATATATATATATATATATATATATATAGAAATAACATCTTTTTGTAAAAGCGGTATGAAACCTAAAATATAGGTTATTTAATCGTTATTAATAATTAACGTATAAATTCGGAAGGTTTATTAATAATGTCATATGTAGATCTATACTATATATATTCAGGTAAATTATAACGTATATAATTTATTAATATCCAGACGCAATAATTTATACTAATAGAAATTGTTAATGACGTATGACAGCGCTCGGTGGATTTGGGAGGCAATGTGCATTTGGGAGGCATGTGTACTACCTGTGATACGCTTCCCCTACTACTGAGGAGCATCCGACTGGACTAATAGTTCGTCCGTTTTCAATATTCTGCGCATGCACAGTCTGGTGGAACTGACGTCATTCTGCGCATGTGCAGTAGAGAAAGTGTATGGAAATAGACATTTTGGCGCCAACATGGGTCACTATGGATCCGATGGAGTCGTATGAGGTCTTATTTTGAAGCTCTTGTGAAGCAGCATCCGACTGGACTCCTGGTTCGTCCGTGTTCAAGAGTCTGCGCATGCGCAGTCTGGTCGTAGTATAGAAAGCAGGCATGTTGGGGGATGTGTGGGGGTGTGTTTTAACCCACCACTAGCGGTCCATGGTTGTGGTTGGGTGGTGTGGGTTCTGCGCACAGACGTCACTTCCGGTGTGTACTACCTTCGAACACAGAAGAGTTCAAATGTTCCCCTTAGAGGTAGGGTCCGGATGTTCAACATCCGGGTTTTCCCCGGCCCGGCCCGGCCCGGCCCGACCCGCCCCGGCCGCAGCGCGCGCGCGCGCGCGGGTTATCCGGAAGTGCGCGGCCTCACCGGAAGTGCGCGGGTGAATGTCGGATCAAAAGGTCACATCCAGGTCAAAAGATTTCCCTTTCGGCAAGGCTCGGCAACAATGTTGCGACATCGATATACAGAGCTTGAACTCAAAAAGGGGATTGTAAATTAACCTGGGAAGGACGAGCAGTTCCATTTGGACCAATCAGCGGTCGAGAAAAAGAGCCAATGAGTGATCGATAAAAGAACCAATGGACGGGTACTAGAATTTCGCTCACGTCTGCAACCTACATCCGGGTACTAGGATGCTTTCGTCTACGTCCGCACCTACATCCGGGTACTTCTATGTAGGTGTATAAAAGTGGGAATTTTTAGGGCACCGGAGCTATACATGACACGTGGAGAAGATTTTGGCAGGGGATCCAGGAGCGACTCCGGCACTGTAATCTTTGTTGTTGTTGCTCTCTTTTTGCACTAACCCATCAGAATAGTACGTATCAAGGACTACACCCATAGAGCTACGTATAGGCGCGCATGTGTGACACGGTCTATAAAACACATCCCTCTGGATCCCACACCTTCATTTCTACGGTTGCAGAACCATGACGGAGATCCAGCCCTATGCGACTCGCATTTTACAGCATGCCACCGTGGTTAATTCACTCACGGGTTACAGAGCAGTGGTTCGGTCCATGTTTTCAGATGGCGACGACAACGAGGGGCGACGCCAGATCCTGAAAGAGTTCACAGAAGCGGTCCTCGACAGAGTGCACTCGATGGAGAGGTGTGCCATCACTCACCACTACTGGACTATGACAGCCATCCTTGATGCTCGGGCTATGGACCACGAGCGCTCACGCCGGAACCAGCGACGGCTGGTTGGCCTCACAATAGTCTTTGCCCTATTGACCCTGGCGCTGTGGCATTGACAGTGGGACCTCACCATAAATACGAAGGACAGTCAGAGTGTGTGTCATTCACCGTTCGTCATTGGGTCAAGCATGTCACCTGTCCTACGAGCCATCCTTCCCCTTACACCCCGGGTGGGGTTACACGTCTATGAAGATAAAGTCACCCTCGTGGAAGACCGTGGAGATGTTTGCTGGTCGCGCGCTGAGACCGTATCGAATACGGTTACGCTACACCGTGACGGCTGGACCAAATTTAAACGGGTGTTGAGCGGCGAGCTCGACGGAAACCTCATCCACATAGACAATGCCATCTACGTATACCGTGGACCCTTCTTCCCACGCCTGGGCCGTTACCAAGACCCTACGCGAGGCTTCACCATAGACCCCGATCTGTGGACAGCCTTCGAGAAAGTGATGCCTATTGTGGACCAGCTGTTTACACCGGACGAGTGGTCAGCTGTTCAGTTGGAGTGGGCTCGTGCCCTGAGTGAAGCGGCGGCAGAACCCAATGAACAAATATCTAGCAATGAAGCGGAGGCACACCACGATGCCATTGATTATCCGGCTAGACTCAGTCAGCCCAGTGACATGACCAGCCGATCCTTTGATCTCACGGGGTTCTCCCTATAAATACGAGAGACAGTCAAATCTTGTACCATTCACGTACTGACCATGACGGAGCATATAATACGGGCGTATCTCAGCTTGACCCCCGAGGTCTTCCTGCACGTTTATGCGGATAAGGTCGATATCATGGAGGAGGTGGGAGACATCTGTGATGCGGACCCTACACAACCGTGCCCGGCTCACATTCGTTTGTCTCGGGAGGGCTGGACCAAATTCAAACGGGTGTTGTCATGTGAACTGGACGGCGACCTCATCCACTTGTGTCACGATGTGTACATCCGACGCGGCCCCTTCTTTGCTCAATTGGCTCGGCTAGATGGGGGTACAGTCCATTTTACCCTTCACCCTGATCTGTGGTCTGCATTAGAAGATGCCGTGGTAGATGTGGATCAAGTGCTTACGGAGGAAGATCGGTCATCAGACGAGTTGGACTGGTCATTTACCATGGACAATGTGCTGGCAGAAGCCAACGAAGAAAATCAGAAAGAAACGCCGGCCCAAGATATACCCGTTATAAATAAACGATAGAGCCAGGGTCCATCATCATTTGTCACCATGAAGAGCTGGGAGAAGGTGTTGAATAACTTATACTACAGTCCCGACAGTCCGGCGGCCTATAGTGCATTGACGGCTCTCTATCGAGCGGCCAAACCCCAGGGGATACAACGTGCTCAAGTCCGAGATTGGTTAAGAAAACAAGACACCTATACCTTACATCGAGCTGCCCGTCGCCATTTTCAACGGAACCGGGTCATCGTGGGAGGACTAGATGCCCAATGGCAAGCGGATTTGGTCGATATGAGGGCCTTTGCCAAACACAACGATGGGAATCGGTATATCTTGACGTGCACCTGTCGAAGTATGCGTGGGTGGTGCCCATCCGGACGAAAACGGGGGCGAATCTCATAGCGGCGTTCAAGGACATCTTCAAAACCGGGCGCAAACCCATGTATTTGCAAACCGACGAAGGCACGGAATTCCTCAACAGACCGTTCCAACTGTTTCTGAAAGCCCAGAAGGTGTTTTTCTTCCATACGTACAACGAGACCAAGGCTTCCGTGGTGGAAAGGTTCAACAGGACATTCAAAGGCCGCATGTATAAATATTTCACCTATAAGAATACAAGGCGGTACATCGATGTTCTCCCGAAACTTGTGAGTGGTTACAATCGAGCCTATCACCGGAGTATAGAGAGAGCCCCCATTACCGTCACCCAACGCAATGAAGCCCAAGTCCGGCGTGTCTTGTACCCCAGGCAATCGCAGCGAACGACGAATGGGGGTTTACAAGGTCAGGGACCCTGTACGGATCAGTAAAGTCAAAGGTCAATTTGAGAAAAGTTACTTGCCCAACTGGAGCGATGAGCACTTCCTGATTAAACGGCGCCTATCCCGACAGCAGCGAGTCTATAAACTGGAAGATCTTCAAGGGGAACCGTTGCTAGGGACGTTTTACGAGACGGAATTACAGCCTGTCGTAAAAACACAGCAAGACTACTACACGGTGGAGCAGATTTTGAAAACGGAACGTCGGCGTGGTAAACTGTTTCATTTCGTCAAATGGCAAGGCTGGCCCAGTTCCTTCAATTCCTGGGTGGCCGCCAACCAGGTGAAACGACATAAAGCCAGACACCACTATCGTCATCCTTCATTCCACGTTCGACCACGGTGCTATGGACAAGCAGCAGCTGCCTCTGAACACAGCGTCTCCCAAAACGCGCAAAGCGCAAGTGGGCTTCGTGGTGATATTGCTAACCCTGCTGAGTGTGTTGTACGGAGGTGTGTTTTACGACGTAGCCTATGTCAGCACGCTACTTAACCAACTTAGAACTCCAGCTGTGAGTGGCAGTGAAACCAGTCTACAGATAGCACCAGTCACCTCCGTGATCGAAACGAGCCCAGTCATCACCACCACCAAACCCCGTGTACAAGCCACATCGAGCTCCACACCGAGTATACAGTCAACACCTACACCAAGTACACCCACTACGTCTCGAAATCCACCGGATTTCATCCCTCACAGTGAACAGACAACGACGACCGACGTTATACCCACCACCATCATCACTCACAGTGAACAGACAACGACGACCGACGTTGTACCCACCACCACCACTCCAGTTCACTCGTACCAAATTTACAAGAGCGGGTTACCACGACAGCGCATACACGTCGAACCATGGACCCTCGGTGGCAGCATCCCTTCAATTGCGTCATCGCAGGACCGACGGGCTCCGGCAAAACGCACTTCGTCAGGAAGCTCCTTCAACACGCCGACAGCATGATCACCCCACCCATTGCCCGAGTCGTGTGGTGTTACGGAGAATAGCAGGCAGCGTATGCAGCAATGCCCCACATCGCGTTCGTGGACGGCCTACCCAACCTGGCCGATTTGGAACCCGACACCTTGGTGGTTCTGGATGATCTCATGGCGGAGACGGATGCGCGGGTCACCCAACTCTTTACCAAAGGCAGCCATCATCGACGGCTCAGCATCATCTACATTGTGCAGAATCTGTTCAGTAAAAACAAAGAACATAGGAACATCAGCTTAAATGCCCACTACCTGGTGGTCTTCAAAAACCCGAGAGATACCACTCAACTGCTGCACCTGGCGAGACAGATGTATCCCGGCCGCACACCGTTTGCGTTGGAAGCCTTCAAAGATGCGACAACCCCTCAGCACGGGTATATGCTCTTCGACCTCAAGCAAGCCATCCCCGACCACCTTCGAGTACGGACCGGCATCTTTCCCGGAGAGACCCACCACGTGTACATGCAAAAATAATGTAAACACACCCACAGTGGCTCCCCCTTATATGTGTTGTAATTTGATGATGGGGATAATAAAAAGAATTAATACCACAGCATGGTTGACTTTGTCTCTGTTCTCTGAGGTAGATAAAAAGAGCAGAGTTGTCAGTTCTAGCATTAGTTGTACATGATGTCTGCGCGAGTACGGAAGCACGCTCCGACGCTCCGTGTATTGAAGACGGCCCCACCCGAGTTGGTCCGAACCATTGTACGCGGTGCGGACCCTGACCTTGTACGCTGTCTGTGCGAGATCGGGTACAACCTGTTAAAAGGCAACGTTCCACTGACTCCGGCTCAGAAGACCAAGTTGGCCAAGCATAAGACAGGTCTCCGAACCCTAGTCCAGAAGCGGGTCCCTCAAACACAAAAGAAATAGGTGTTACAGAAAGGCGGCTTTCTCGGGGCCATCTTAGCACCGTTGGCCGCTTCCGTGTTGGGTCCAGTATTGGGTGGACTCTTCGGGCGACAATGAACCACACGAAAAAAATGGTCCTCGTCGAACCACTGTTCCTTCAAAACCTCCAATCGCCCTACCGTATTCCACCTACGGTGAAGACCATAAACACCCTCGATGAAGAGATGCAACAGATCTTACAGAGACCGGGGTTAAGCGACAGTGAGAAAGTACAACGGTACAATGAGACGCTTCAACGGTACATGACGTTCATGGACCAATACAAAACCCTCTCTACCCCACCACCACCACCACCACCACCACGCGACACACCGCCGACCTCAGCACCGCAGCCGCCATTACCAGGGGTACCACCCACAGCCCCACAGTGGGCGGAAGACGAAGTGCTGAAGAGTGTACCTGCATCGTTCAAGAAACAAGCTGGCCTGGTATTACAACGGATGAAACAGAATCCTAACATGACTTGGAATGATAAAGGCGAACTCCTGGTACAGAATCAGGTGGTCCCCGGGACCCACATGACGGATTTAGTGAATGACCTGATGCGTCAACGCAGGTCGCACACAGATCCTCGAGGATGGGAGGTCTTCACTCAAGGCTTGAAAGACATACATGTACCACAGGAATTGGTGGGGAATTCCCACCGCTGGGCCTTTATGCAGCGGACCCAGCAATCGCCGAGTGGCCCACTACCTTCTTGGGAAGCCGAATGGGAACCGGAGTCACCCCCCAAAACACCACCACAAAGGGCACCTTCTTTTCAGGCCTTTAAAAAACCATCCTTGATCAGGACACCCCACATCTCCAGAGCCGTGACACGTAGCAAGTCACCGCGACGAACACGACGCCGGACACAACCGCCCAAGGCCTGGAACACCTATTAAAACCAACAGCAGCAGCAGGACAGCTCAGTCGCCATGTTTTACCTCACCCTACCCAGTAACAGTTCGCTGGATGTGTTTCCTGACAACACCTTGGCCAAGTACGTCACCCAGTTACCGCAACCGTTGCATTTACCTGGACAATGGGAATGTGGCCTCGTGGATATCCAATACCCTTACTCGTGGTACAACGTGCGAGCCAATGAAGTGTGGTATGAGGTTACAAGCGTCTAGTCCGTCATCCATAATCCAGCCGTCGTCCATTAGAGAATATCCGCGTCCATAATCCAAAGACCTATTCCATTTTCCATATAACAGTATTAGCATTCAAAAAGACAATCATAGTATACAAAAACATAGGCTTGTTTCCTGCAAGAGAGAAGCGGTCAACAGTTTTCAATGATGCCGGCAAGACATCATGATGTTCCAAAAATATCAAATCCGTATCGCTGATCAGTATTCTTAATCCATAATATTCGTTTTAAAGTCGTCATCTAAAGAATGATGTATCTCAGTCACGCTTTGATTGTGACTGTTCATATGAGTACCATGAGGATCTTGAAGTACATGGGTTCATACGGCCCCTAGCCCCGGGTTAAGCGGAATTAGACACAAGTTACGAAACGTAGCGCGCCATAGATCTTGCACGCTACGTTCGTATTTTGCTATCAGCATGCGATATGTATCGCCAAATTTGAGAAACTTTGAGTGTAGGCGCTTGGTGGAATAGCCCTGTTTTTTAAGTTTCTGCACCAGTGTTTTGTGACGTTGATTAAAATCGTCACATTTAACACAGGATCTAGCAAATGCTACTAAGCGAGATATGTATACGCCATATGCAGGTCCCACTGGAATATTACTGTCCAGAAAGGGATAGTTTACGATGTCGAAATTGTAATCATCTCTTTTGTCATGAAGTCGACGAGAGAGAATGCCCGCTTCATTTTTATAGAGATAGAGATCTAAATAAGATGTGCCTGTAGGGCTATCTGTAGTTTCCTTCAAATCCAGTGAAGGTGGATATATATCCTTCACTGCCTCATTTATATAGCGGTTATCCACAGCGAGAAGATCGTCTATATAGCGTCACCCTCCCCGAAGGCCAATACGATACCCCCAAGGAATACCCTATCCGACGTGTACAAACCAAAGTGTTCTCTGTGCCTGCTGGATATATGAGCGCCAACAAAGAAAACCTGTTCCTGGGGGAACTACCCAAGCGATTGATCCTGGCCTGTGTGGAAAATACCAGTTTCAGCGGAGCCTACCCAGAGAACCCGTTTGACTTTAAACATTTGGGCATCAATTTTGTGGCCCTGCGTGTGGATGGACAACAGGTCCCAGCCACGGCCTTAACACCGAACTTTGGGCGCAGGAATTTCATTCGAGCCTATCAGAGCCTGTTTACAGCCACCGGTCAAATCGACCAGGACGAAGGGAATATGATCAGTCATATCAGGACACCCCCGCGTTGGACTACGCGAACGGATACACGTTGTTCTGTTTCGATCTGATCCCCACCTTAGAGAACGACCATCAGCTGGCCCTGGCCAAGCAAGGGAATTTACGGTTGGAAATCCACTTTGCACGAGCCCTCGGGACCACCGTCAATGTGATCTGCTACGCCGAGTTTGACAACATCATTCAAGTGGACAAGGCGCGCAACGTCCTGTGTGACTTTTCCACCTAACATGGATACAGACCAGATAACCACCGTGCTGGAGAATGACCCAGGGACACGTATGGTCTTTCAAGGGGTGTTCGCCCGAGATGTGTTCCCATTGGACCGTATGTATCCTGCTGCAAACGTTCTCAACACGGACCCGATGGATCGGCCCGGTGAACATTGGGTGGTCATGTACTTGACAGAACAGCAGGGCGAATACTTTGACCCGTACGGCCTCCCACCTCTCCATCCCGATTTAACAGACTTCATGGATCAATGCACAGAGACGTGGTGTTGGAACAGTGAAACGGTGCAAAGCCTGACCAGTAGCGTGTGCGGACAATATTGCTTGTTTTACCTGTACCATCGATGCCGGGGCAGAACCTTATCTACCATCGTACAGATGTTTGACGAGTACCCCAAGGCCGAGGACCGCGATGTACTCGTGTATGACTGGGCCACCCATCATTTCAATGTACAAGCCCCGTTCTGGGCTTAAGTTCTTTCAATGTACAAGCCCCCCTGTTCTGGGCTTAAGTTTACAAGCCCCCTGTTCTGGGCTTCAGTTCTTTCAATGTACAAGACCCCTGTTCTGGGCTTCAGTTTTCACTTGGTTGTTCTCACGTTGTTGTTGTTGAATAAAAAAACAAAATGAGATCTCACCCAAAAAAACCCTGTCTTGTGTGTTTTCTATATGAGCATAATGCATGAAGGCTATAACAGACATGTGGGGATTCGGTGAAACTGGCTTCGAACACCGTGGAGAAAGTAGCCAATCAGTGGCCTAGGATAATCCGAAATTCACCCGCGCAAGCGTGAGGCCGGATAACCCGCGCGCGCGCGCTGCGGCCGGGGCGGGGCGGGGCGGGCCGGGCCGGGCCGGGCCGGGCCGGGCCGGGGAAAACCCTGATGTTGAACATCCGGACCCTACGTCTAAGGGGAACATTGGAACTCTTCTGTGTTCGAAGTAGTACACACCGGAAGTGACGTCTGTGCGCAGAACCCACACCACCCTACCACAACCATGGACCGCTAGTGGTGGGTTAAAACACACCCCCACGCATCCCCCAACATGCCTGTTTTCTATACTACGACCAGACTGCGCATGCGCAGACTCTTGAACACGGACGAACCAGGAGTCCAGTCGGATGCTGCTTCACCAGAGCTTCAAAATAAGACCTCATACGACTCCATCGGACCCATAGTGACCCATATCTGCGCCAAAATGTCTATTTCCATACACTTTCTCTACTGCGCATGCGCAGAATGATGTCAGTTCCACCAGACTGCGCATGCGCAGAATATTGAAAACGGACGAACTATTAGTCCAGTCGGATGCTCCTCCACGAGAGCTTCAAAA